>BMAO01002921.1:0-133069 GCA_019973975.1 Trichonephila clavata
ATTACACTTGCTATTCAGTACTAGTAACAAGCATTCAAAACAATGAAAAAAAAAATCGAATATTATGCAAATAATTTCATCTATCTGTGTATCTGTGATTCGTGTGTGAAGAGGAATAATATAGGGAATTGGATAACAAGAAGGTGGGTCGAAAATAAAGAAAGATTATTAGTATGTTCCGAGATGTGACACCCTGGTTTACCAAATACTGTAAAAGCCTCAAGAAAGAAAAATATTACTGGATGCCTGTTCTTATTAAAAAAAAGTAAGCTCCTGAGGGCAAAAGACATTTAAAGAGATAACTTTGAAAATAGAGGCCATCAGGAAGAATTTTTTTGGAACTGCGGATTGATGTCTTACCATTGAAGACCTAAAGCATTTTCTTGGAGCTGGCATCTCTTTTTAGTGTGGCATCTTATAGGTGGAATACTAATCGCCACAAATAATTTTGACTCCCAGTATCCTCCCCAGAGAGAGGCACCTGAGCTCTGCCAATGCGAAACGTCCTTCGGAATTTAGTTTTGCCTAGAGCACCTAAGCCAAGCAGGAAATCCAAGGGATCTTTTACATATCGCATAATCATACGATATGGACGCGTCGATTTTTTGCGTCATGAAAATCCACCGACTTGGGGCGGGGTTTGATTCACATCCTTAGGCGTACAAGGCCAGCGGCAAAACCAAGTACGCCACCCAGCCAGCTCAGAAAGAAATATAATATTTTTTATTCGCTATTTTTAATTTTTTCCTTTAAACTTCCACCGGCGTATATATCTGTCTTGCTCGACCGGTGTGTTATGTGCCTCGGAAGGATTTATCCGTCTTTTCGTAAAACGATTCTTTTCTTTGCGCTGCTATCAGTAAAACTATTAGGGAAACTTTGGAAAAAAATGACCTTGACAGTTTTTGTATATGATTTACTTATTACAGAGAAATTTTTTTTATTTTCTGCCTTTCCTTTATCCCCCCCCCCCTCTGCACCGCATACGCGTACCTTTGTGAAAAATGGTGGCGCTGGGGAACGAATTGCGTAACTTTTAATCGGTAGTTAAGGGGTTAAATATATTGACATGATGGAAATTCTTACCGGAAACACATAATTCTTTTTCTTTTCCTAAATTTTGATTTCGTTACCCAATTTTCTTGAAAATTTCCAGATCATTTGATTTTTTTTCAAGGAATAATCGAGTTAACGAATTTTTTTAATTCTATATGATAGTTTCCTTATCTACCAATGATAAAAAAAAATCTCAAAAGTAGTATTAAAATCTGACGTAGAAATGACAAATTTTTATTAAAAGAATAAGATGAGCAGCTTTAATACTGAAGAAAACATTGAATAATATAAAAAAAAAACAGTTAAAAAAACACGATGAAAAATAAATACCACTAAGCATAACCACCAATTTTACTTTGAAGATATAATTACTTACATAAAGAAACTGATAGAAAAAAAATGATGTAAACAGCGTAGTATGAAATATCGTCTTAGATAATACCTCACTCCTAAAAGCTTATATATTTTTTGCGAGTATTATCAAATGCAAAAGGTCATTAAAACAAGGAACTGCGAACATAAAGCATGTTTATGTAAAAATACAAGCAATTAGTCGTCATAGATACTCTGAAGTCAAAACAGCAGCTCCTGATATTTCAGACTGGATCAGGAATTGGTGGAAAATATTGAAATAATAGTTTTTTAAACAAGTTTTTTTTTGTCATATGAACAGATATAAGCAAAATGGGTCAAAATAAATGGAGGATAAAAGTTTTAATGGATGATTGTGGCTTTCTCAAAAATAAAGTGGCATAGATACATAACTTGATGGACTGGTTTCGTGTTATAGCCTTTTTGGAGAAAATAAACGGAAGTGTTTACTGGAAAAGTGAGAACCAAAGTTTTGACTCTGCGTTTTTCATTTTTTTTTACTAGGTTTCCGGAAATAACACGATGTTTTTTTCAACCTTGTTTTTCACTACTTACAATATTCAATGAAAAATACGAAATATGCATAATAATATGTGTTATGTTGTCGCTTAAAATATATTTAGAACAAAAAAAAATATCATCCAAAATTTTTTTTATTTATTTTTTCTGTGTTATATAAAAAATACAAATTAATTGTATTCCAGTCACCCTTTGTATCTGTTTTCCTCAGTGATGAAATTAATTTTCAGAATATGTTATAATATTGAGATATTTTGAAAATATATTTGCGAGTTGGATTGAAAAGTATAACTCAAGCAAACATGGAATATTTTTAACTATCAGTTGATAGATTAGTTTTAATAATATATAATCAGAAGTCTGTGAAAAACAAGACTGTGTGAAAACTAGAAAAAAATTCAGAATTTAAAACAATTCTTTGTTTTTGTTAAAAAGCCATACTTTTCTTAAAACTTTCAGAAAATTTCTTCTTAATTTAGTTTTTTTAGAATTTACTAGGAATATTTGGGAACCAAAAGATTTTAATAATGCAAAATAGACTGTGATCAGTTTATTTATTTATCAATTTTTCTATTTGAATTTTTCTATTTCTTGGACGCATTATTTTTGTTTCTGAGTAAATGTAACATTAAAATTAATTTTTAATTTTAATTTAACTACTTATATATTAATTTAATCACCCACTCCACACGAAAAACGTCACTAAAAGATCGACTTTTGCTCAACGAGGGAATACAACCTATTTTCGCTGAACAAAACGTCTTAAAATCTTTACTTTTCTATTAGTGTTACTTTTTATGTTGAGATTATGAATGGTTATAGTTGAATTGGGAGAATATTTAAAATAATTGCTATATAAAATTAAAATAAATTTTTTTTCTTTACTTATTAGATAATTGTTACGAAGTAATAATTCAAATTAATTTTTAACTAAGTTGAAATTTGCATTAAATTTATGCATATTTTGGCAAATGCTTACAACTTTATTTAATATTATGGTGTATTATTTTATGTTCTTACATTAATTTTTTTAGTAATTACATGTATTATTAGTTTTACATGTAACTCTCACTGTTTGTTCTATGATTATTCCTAATTAAAAAAAAATAATTTTACCTATAAACACAGTTACGATTAAGCAGCTAAATCAAAAACCAGTTGTATTTCAATTTTTCTTTGTATTTCAGACAAGTGATGAATTTATTGACATAGACTGTAGACTAACTGTGAAGAAAGTTTTTTTAACGAATAAATTTAGAAGCATTTTTAATTGCATTTTCTTAACAACACTAACATATTTCTTAAAAGGACTTTTTTTTTTTTGACAGGCTATTAAAGCTATGTCCCTTTTAAGAAACAATGCTCTTGAAAGAAACAATTTTCGCACTTTTGTGTGTGTGTGTATGACACCTAATTCAAAATTTGCATTTAAATGAACTTCATTATGTTTTCTTCTGTTGTAAGACAGCTTCATTTATTATTCATAATTTTTGCTTTTGAAACTGTTTGCCTGATGTTACAGAAAATGCCACATTACCATGCTAAAAAATTATGTACAGACTTCTTGAAAAGCTGTATTATTTCAGTGCTAACAAAGAATCATAATGCTTAAGTTATGAATGTAATTCACAAAGGTTTTATTAGAAAAAAGCCAAGCGAACAATTTCCACATTGTATAAAGTATTCAGCGGTAAACTACTCTATTACATAGAAAATTTTAATGTATTCGTCTGACATTTACTTCAATTTTGTTAAATAGAATTTTCTTTCTACTGTATCTTATGATACTATAGAATATTTAGGAAGTTTTTAAGAAGTAATTCGTATATTTTTGTTTAAAAGAATTGTCTATTTTGTCACAAACATGTTTATTTTCCTTTCAGTTTCAAATTATGTAACCAATTTAAAATATGTTAACATTTTATTGATTTAGCGAAAAATTATTGAAACGTTGCAGCCACAAAAGTTTGTCTTAATGTTTAAAATTAAAACTGGTTTTGTTAACTAATTTTATCAGTAATATGGATACTATAAGATTGGGATACTTAAATACATAAAAATGTAAATAAAATTTCCAGGAAGCTTTCATGTGCAGAAACCAGCACTACACATAGTTTTGGAAGTATATATTTTTTCTACAGAAGGTTGCTCGCACTTTATGGTAACGATTTTGTAATTTATTTTCTTATTTACAATTTGAGATAGAACTGTTAACTTCAGAATAATCGCCTGTTAATGTTTTCTTTTGATTGGAATGTAAAATTAAAGATTTATTTTGAAAATAGGTCCGAAAATTGATAGATGGCTTGAAGATTACGTAACTGTGTTTTTCGAGGAGAAATAATCGTATCAACAAATTATAAAGAAGGGTAAAAATCTCGATTATTGCATTTCAGGTAAAGTATTTATTACATATTAGATTTGAAAGAACAAAAAAGTCTTGCTAAAAGTAAAAATGAAAACAAGACCATGAAACATCATCTTAAGACTGTTCGAGCGCACGCAACTATCAAGAAAGTTAAGTCTTTAATCCTAAAAGAAAATCTGACGGTTCGAAGATTCATTGCATCGAAACTAGGAATGTCTTCCGGCACTGTAAGTAAAATAATTCATAAAGATTTTTTTAAAGTTTAAAAAGATGTTTAAACCTCAAGTTCATCTGCTTTTGCCAAAACACATTGCTAGAGGAAAAACAAAATGTAGAAAATTATGTGAAGAATACCTAGCTGCTAAAAAAATGGAAATTTGTTGAGGTATGGGTATATTTAAGTGGCTGTAGTTAAAGAAAATCAATATTTTATTGCTCAACTGACGGGAATGACTGCTAAACTGACGAAACAGCATCGTCAGTGCACAGATAAGTTCTTAAAGAGATTTACGATAGTTGCAGGATTTTGTTTCAAGGCTAAATTAAAAATCAAAAAAGTCTCAAGTAAAGTAAAAAGTAATTCACTCTATTATCACAACAGAATAACTTAGAACCAGTTTTTGAAGAATATATTCCAGCCTTATAGGGAAAGGACATTGATAAAGTTGAGCTTCATATGGACTAAGCCTCTAGTCTAAGTCAACTTTCGCTTATTTATCAAAGAAAGAATAAGAAACAGCAATAAAGTGCATTCCATTTGATGAAATACATGTAAAATCATCTGATGCTACTCCCCTGAACTTTTGTGGTTTCGGTTTATTAAAACATGCCTTAGGAAAACGATCCAAGAGGAATGGAGCAAAATTGGCATGACGGTACTAAGAGAAAGTTTAACTTTTATGGAAAATTAGAGCTAGGGCTATTGTCAAGAATCATGGCTATCGGACATAAACAAGCCTCGGTAGCCTAGTGCTCAAAGTAACCGACTCATAGCTAGCGTGTCGTGGGTCTGAGCCTAGTATCGCTGAAGACAAGCCGTTTAGAGGAGGACGATGCACGTTAAATACGCCGAGGCTCAAACTTCCTCCCATTGGTGTGGAAGTTAGGTGAGGGGTGTGTGTTATCTCAGGTGTAGTTTTCGTCACTTGACATGGTTCAAATTTACGAGGTCAGTCCTCAATATCCCTAGTGCAGCTTTTTATAGTTGCGACGTATATAAATATTGCTCTACCTTTATCAGTATAAAACAAATTGCCAGAAAAAATATCGTATATTTTTTAATAAGAATTAACTATCACACAAAAACGTTTCAATAAAGAGCAAAAAACCGCTTTCTGTTTTTTTGAAAGGAATATTAAGAAATCCTGTTTTATTAATGTTTAAATAAAAGAGTTTTAAAATCAGAATCGTTGTATTTATAATTATATTTCTCAATTTATTCATAACACTGAAATTTACATGTATTACATTTTTTTTCGTAGCCAGTGGAGAATTAATATAAGCAAGAATAGTTTAAATAGTATTATTTACTAGAATTTTTTCGTACAATTTTAAAGTAATATTTCAGAGTTTCAAGAGGCGTACAATTTTCAAGTTAACTAAAAAAAGAGTGTTTTTTAAAAAAATATATATGTATATTTATGTGAGAAACTCACGATTGAAAGAGAACACAGACTATAATTATTTGTTTTTCGAAGAAAACTCACAAATTGTTAAGTAAATTTCTTCCCCCTCCCAGAAACAAGAATGGTACCAAATAAACAAATACTCGAAAGCAAATGATGTTGAAACGATTTTCAACAAAATCATCGTTCGAAAAAATTTGCTGCAGTCAATTTATTTTCTAGAATCACACGTTATGAAAAATAGAACATTTTTAATTCGCGAAAACAATGTATTCTTTGCTTACCGATTTCAAACATATGAAATATCGTTATGTCATTGAATTCACAATGCATATAAATCTAATTTTGGACGTAAATAATAGTTTTTCTTTTGTTTACACTAAACTTGTTAAATTTTATGCAGAAATCAGCAAAATATTGAGAGAAAATAAATGTTGATAGTATGTAGCTATCAGTTTTCTCAAAACTCTTTTCCCTTAGGAGGTTGTTTATAAATAAAAAATTTAAAGCTTGCTTAGTATTATTTAGCAATTGCCTTAAATATTGTACTACATTATTAATCATAAATGTAAAGATCTCAACTAGAAACAAATGATGAAATGTAAAAAGAATGTTTAAAAATGGGGCTGTAAATCAGCGTTTCTCAAACTATGGGGGGTGTCCCCTAGGGTGAAACAATATCTCTACGATTGGACTGCGGGCATATTGAACAGTCTGAAAAGATTATTTAAAAAATATTAATTAAACAAAAAAAAACTTTTGACATAATAAATATTATACACGTTTACACTGATACAAAATACTTATACAAATGTATCAGTACTGCACAATGTATTTTACAATTAATTTATCAATACTGTAAGTTAAGAACAAGTTTTATGATTACCAGTGACCCCATGGGCTTATCATGTGTAAAATTATATGCAAAAATTAACATTTATCTTGATAATTTATACGGTTTATAATTAATTCCTTAACAGTCGATTAAAAGTTACTCGATTCGCTCCCCAATACCAACGTTTTCCACGTAGGCACGCGTATGTGATGCATTGGGGGGGGGAGGGAAGAAAAGGAATACATAAAAGCAAATACTCTGAAATAAGCAAATCCTTCGCAAACGCTATCAAGGTCCTTTTATTGCATTCCAAGGCATTCGGCATAATTTTATAGATGCCATGCACAGAAAAGATTGTATTTCGGAAAGACGTAGATATACGTCCGGGGAAAATTAACGCTTTAGCTGAGCGATACGTTTATAAACGCCGGTAGCACTTAAGAGGATAAAGTCGTATTGTAGCTTTAGCGTTAAAGTAAAGTATTATTGAATTCATTACATTGTTGTTGTATGAAGGGGGCACGATGAAAACTATAATTGAATACTGGGTTGTAAATATTGAAAGTTTGAGAAGCATTCTGTAAATTATTTTTCAGCAATGTAACATTTTAAAATTTTGATTTGTGTATGCTACGGCAACTCTTTAAAAGAGATTAAATTAATTAAATTATTTATGTGATTAACTAAGAAATCCACTACTTTTGTTTATTCGGCCGTTAAAGTGGTCATAGTCGCGAATTCGTGGCCACCGTTGTTTTTTGTTGAGTCTTGATTTCGAATCCTGGTACTACTAAAGACCCCCCAGTGAAGAACACTTATGCGTCCATTAAATAAGTAATGGTTCTAAATTTATACTTGTGTCTCTGTTGTCGTCTTCAGTACTTAAGCAATTTCTTTTTTTTTATTTCAATAAATAAATTATCTTATGCAAAACTTAATTATCTAATGCTTGTTATATATTATCATAATTAAATTGCGCTAAAAATATTTTTAAGTATTAAAGCCGTCGTATTTCTGTGACTGTAAACAGGTGTTGGAAATCATTGTGTTCAGTATTTGTATAGTATATTTGATTCAAAGGACGTTGTTAAAGTTTCACAAGTTTTGACTGAAGAATGGTTATCTATATAATGGAGAAAAGCGCGATTCACTCACTCACTCATCATGAAATCTCCGTAACTATTAGACCCACATACAAAGTTTCTTATCTTCAATAAAAATCCTCTAAGAAAGAGTTTTGCAGAAATCGTTTCCCAAGTCGAGTTACGAGGGGTGACGGGGATATTACAGATAAAAATTCAGTTTCTTAACTATTAATCCTACAATCTTGCAATTTGGAAAATGCGGTCCTTTTTTCGAGTACAGATCCGCCATGAACAAGTTTTGCGGAAATCGACTCCCAAGGAAGGTTACGATGTGTATACAAAACAAAAAAACCCTTTATGAAATATTAGGTCTACAGAATTGGAATATAGTAATATTGTTTATTTTGTTGATTATTGATCCAATAAAAAGGATTTATCGAAAATCAATTTACAAGTGTTGCGGTGAAGGGTTGTAGGGGAGGGAGGGTAGATAAAAATTCGATTTTTTCGAAATATTAGACGTACAGACTTGAAATTTGGTAAGTATGTTCTTTTCAGAAACTAGATTTTCGTAAGTCCTAATATTGAGGGTTTTCAATGTGTTTAGGGAGCGTTATAGATAAAATAGTTACTGTTTTTGAAGTGTTAGTTAACTTGAAATTTGGTAAGCACATTTCTTTTGTTCAGTAATGATTCACTAAGAGCGGGTTTTACGGAAATCGATTCCCAAAGGGTTTTAGGTATATATATATATATACATATATATATCCTGTTTTTGAACTATTATATTTGCAGACTTTAAATTTGGTAAGCATGTTTATTTTGTGAAGAAGTTATCCGTTAAAAATGGGTTTTATGGAAATCTACTTTTGGGGATCCCACAAATCTAATAATTTCTATATATAATATAATAATCTACGGATAATTATGTTTCCGTCTTAGAAATTCAATTTCCGTTTTTTTTAAATCTAGAGGCAAGTGCTATAAGAATGCTTTTCAATGCAATTTATGCTTAATGCTAGATTATTTTATATATAAACAGTATATAATCATACGACGTAGATTACATATAAACAATAATGTATAATCATACAACATAGTTCATATATATAAACAATAATATATAATCATACATTGATTATTTATAGATAAACAATATATAATGAAACAATAACATGAAATACCCAGCGTAACGGTCGGGTAATGTCTGGCATTTGTGTAAAGGTATTTTTTTTAAAACTGAGAGCCTTATAATTATTCAACTCATTTGTGATCAAATATTGTTCTAACCAAAACTCTTTATTTTATATTTGTAAAGGTTATATTTGCTTTATGTTTTGATATATTTAATCTTAATTTTTCACTTATTAATAACAAAACTGAATGAAAATCATTTATTTAATATTTATGCAGTTTTCAATTCGAATGTAAGCGAAAAGACATGTCTACATTATATACAGTTCCTTTTCTTGTTATTAATTGGTAAGCGGAAATATTTTTTGGGGTTTATTCCTTTTCCAAAAACGCTTTCTTGCGAGTATTTCTTTCAAGACTCATTACGGGGAGCTTTCAGCTTTCATCATCATTTCTTTTAAATGTACAGCTCGAAGTATATCTTCTTTGGAATGGGTTATGAGATTGGTTTTGATATTGCTTCTAAGCCATAATCATTTCCTTTCTTTAATATTTCAGAATCCAATGGAAATGCAGGATATTTCCGATGAAGGTTTATGCTTCTATTTAAGCTAAACAAAGTTTTTACTTAATGAAATCACATGAAAGGAATCGAAGAAGAAATGTTGCTTATGTAAAGCTCTGTGATGATGAATGAAGTTTGCTACTATTTATGGTTTTCCTCTGTGTGTATGACAAACAAGCATAAAAAAGAAAAATTAGGTTCTGAATAAAGATGTTTTGTGGAATGTTTCATTTGTAACATTTTCTAAGGAAATATATACTTTTTAAAAATCTCGGGCATCCGGAAATTTTTGATATAGAGCACCATTTTTAGATTTTTTTCCTTCATAAAAAAGTAAGCTTCACTTACATTAATCTTTTGAGTAATGGGAACTTGTTAATTTTAATTTAATATAGAAGAATGTGAAAATAGGGCAAAATTGGTAAATACGGGCACTAAAGTACACATATGGGTAAGAAAAGGGGACATTTGAACAAATACCCATATTTTCAAAATGGTTTTAAATTGGTGCATTCGTACTGCCACGTTGGCAATGCTGAAGTATCATGACTACTGTGTAATTGGTTTGAGTTGTTGTGCGGTTCAAACTAAAGCTAAAACGGACAATTTCTAATGTAAGTACAATATATGATACTTCAAATTGGGGTTGTTGTTATATTTCAGTTATCCTATCTAAGATTTAACACATAAATTTAATTGATTTTACATGGAACTTATAAGTGGCTGCAATTTTATGCGAGTGTAGTACCCGTTGGTTGAAGCGGGTGGTTTTGTTCTTTCTCCCTTCTACGGCAGTAATGCCAACAATTGAATAATGTCATTAGAACAATAAGATTAAGGGTAATATGGGCAGTATCATTAATTAATGAAGTAATGCTTCCCCCCCAAACTCTACTCCTGGACCATCCTCTCGTCCTAAACGGTCTTTGAGTTCATCTTTCTTTCACAAACCTCTTCCTTATAATTTGGTCAAGTAACTTTGGTCAAGTTACAGCAAATTAGGGGCTCATCTATTGTCACTATTGAATTCTCGTAGTCAACAGCCTCATTTTTGAGGAGTTGAGTCCAATTATAGCAATGAAACCAACCTGTGGAAATAGTGGAAGACGTCAGACTGTTGCAAGAGAGTTGACAAGTGCAGAAAGTCTGGCTTCTACGATGAAAAGAATTGTCAATGAAGGTCGTAGAGAAGGTGCAGCGGCAAGACGCAGAGCAACAAAAAGGGCCATCAAACACAATGCATGCCGCATTAGTCCTGTTTGTGGTGCTAACTATTACGAGATGAGAATCAAGGACAGGAGTAGGAGCAATATTGTGGCTCTTGTTCTTTCTGGTTCCATGAGAAATGTGTCGAGTTAGTAGGTGAATCCTATTATTATGAGTATAGCGTTTGATACAAGAAAAAAATCCTCTTTAAATATTGTTTTTCTTTAAGTTTGTAATAATTTGTGTTATTTTAACAGTGTATCTGATTTTCACCATTCAATTATTTGTAATTTATAGAAAAATCTTAGACATTTTTTTGTGATACAATTTGTTCAATAACAAAAGTTTAAATTTACTTCTTATCATCTTCAAACATGTAATTAGTGTAAAAATGCATTTCCGTTTGAAAAAAAGCCTATCTTTTTTATAAAGGAACCTGATCATATTTCCGGCATTTGCACCAATATTACCGAAGTGTTTAGTCAAATATGGGCAATTGTGAAATTTATTTTGGAGCTTCTTTATACACACAAAAACAAGAGTTAGAGGTTTGTTCACATATTCCATTAAAAAGACCGTACACTAAAGTTTGATAAATATGAAAAAATAAAAAGTGTTTTAGTGTATTAGATTTTCAATTAAGGGCTTTGTTGTCCATATTATCAAGTTTACCGTACTATTACAATTGATCATTCTATTCTAATTGACAATAGCCTATTTTGGAAGGTTGTATGGATCTCAATCTCACCTAGAGCTATGGGAGGATGGGAAGAAAGCCTAGCCATATCAAAAATCAATCTATTTATTGATCACACAATTTAGCAACACAATTCAAATAACTTCAACGAAAAGCGATGCTCTCAATCTAAGCAATATGTGGATTGATAACGAGATGCGCGACTTTAAATATCGACCCTCTTATTTCAGGATTAAATCTACCATCCTAATTATCTGAACACGACTTGTTCTCTACTGACCAATCATCACTTTAATTCTTTCACCTCTCTAATGTTAGAAATACGCTATAAAATAGTATAATACCTGATCAGTAGTAATTTATCCTATCTCTTCACTCGCTCTCGTTAGCTTGAAAACTTAGACTATATATGGCAGACCTAATTTGAATATATATATATAATCACAAGAGTTACTTCGTTAGAGAGAGAGTTGGCTGTAAATAAACTCGAATTGAGAGACCAAAGATTTCCTAAGAGGATTAATGAAGAAACGCGGATAGATCCATCACAAGGTACCGAATTAGGTTTGGAAACGTAACTTTGAAAAAGCTTTCAAATCAGCATTTTTTTTCTTAATATTTAGTATTAACCAGATTAGAATGCACGCATAAAATTGTTTTTAGAATATTAATACAACAAAAAATTATTTAAATGCTATATTTTGACAAAAAATTAATATAGAATTACCTATATTTGAAGCATTTTCTTTTCATGAAAAAGGCTTCTATAATGATAATGTTTTGCTTATACATAGCCCAAATCTTTGTATAGAGTCTGAACAAGGATTTTTAAAAATACCCATTATTTTCAGAGTTACTACCACCTGACATAATAATCGGCTTTTTTTGCTAAAATGTTTTCCCTTTGTTGTAATAAAATATGAATATAAATACACTTATTCACACATTTCTTCTATATATTTTAAGAATCCTAGCCATCTACTCATCTTTTTGAGCATGTGCATTTTCTTTCAAAGAATATCTCAATATGTAAATAGATGGAGAAAAATATTTTGTTCAGCTTCTGAATTAATTCATTTATTTGTTTTGCATTTAGTAACAAAGCACAAATTTGCTTAAGGGAATATAAATATACATTTTATTCTGTCTGCAATACCCGTTAATTGTGCTCGTGAATTTAAAAAATAATAATAATAAAAAAAACCCCCAATTCTTTGCGGGCTTAAAAATAACTGCTTAAATGAAGGTTCATTATTTAGGGCAAGACAACATATTCAAAAAATTAAAAATAATTTTTTTGAATAAGGATCCACTTTTTAATAATGTTATAAATAATTTTCTGGGAACATTTCTTCCAACTATTCATTCCAAAAAGCATCATAATTCTGTTACAAAGAACGAATGAATAAATAGAAAGATCTCTGAAAAAATAGTTCCTGATATTCGACGAAATATACTCCTAATTCACGCTGAGTGACTTTCCCTCTTTAGGTAAGTGGAAAAAATGCGACTAATTATTTACTGATTGTATAGTAATTTAAAAATTTTTTTTTTACTAATTTATATCTTTCTTTCAATGTTATTTTTTTAAAAGGTGAAATGTTTATTTCGTACAGCAAATAGATTCCGAGATGTTAGGATCCATAGGTTTCTGGGTAGGATTTGAAAATAAAGAAAATCGTAAATTTTCATACGTTTTAATGCCATTTTTAAAACATTGCCGAAAATTGGCTGAATAGTTTACTCGCCCTTAATGAAGTCAATGTTTTAAAAAAATTTGAATCTTTCAGATATATATATATATATATATATATTGCATCGCACTTCATTCTTTGATGATTCATTTAGAAGCAAAGCAGAAAGATAAACTAAAATCTCTTCAGCATTGAATTAAAAAAATTACAAAGCAAAGTTTAAAGAATTGGTTTCAAGATGCCCGCCATCACCACCATAGTTTCTTCACAAACTTTTCATTTAATTAAACTAGGTAAACTAAAGGCCCTATTCCACACACATATTTGGAGGAACTGTTTAGGACAATTTTTCACGCAGTTGAGGGGAATTGTTGCCATAAACAAAACGATATGCTCTTACGTCAGCCACGCTCTATCTTCGCATTGAAAAATTTCTCGCCGATTTTCTGCTTCGGAAAACGAACTGCCAATATTATTTCTTTTATTTCGCTCGCGCTTTTGCTGACGGGCGTAAACAAAAATGTAGCACAATTCTGTTTAAAGTATTATACACCATCAAAATATTACACGCCATATGTAATGCGTTTGACGAAACCAAAGCTACCATCTTGTTTATGACGTAAGGCGTCGAAGAACCCCATTGGCTGGAATTTCAAGCAACTTTTATTTGGAACAATTTTTTCAGTTCACTGGAAAAAAGTTGTTTGGAGCCGTTGCTATGGCAACCAACTAGGAATTGTTCGGAATTGTGCTTTCAAGGATAATTGCTCCAAATTATGTGATACGGCTTTAAGCAAATCATACCATAATTTAAGCAATCAGTATGGTAACTGAAAATAACGATATGTAACAATGCAATTTATAAAATTATGTTCATTAAAATCATGATCCTAAGCTGAAAATTAATTTAAACACTACTTAAATTAAAGTTTTTTTTTAAAGCAGATTAAATAGTACTTGATTATAGGGACTGTATTTCCGAGTTGTAGACTATATGAACATTTGCGATATTATCCTACAAGATTCATTCACTTCAACTACAATAACGAAACAGCATTTGGTGTATTTTTCAATGTGTTTCCATGCCTGGCCTTATAGTCCTTTTAGCCGATAAGTGCTTATTAATAGGCCTAGCTTTGATGGAAAAAAACATACAATAATCAGTTTCAGGCAAAACCATAGTTTATTCCAAACTTTTATCAACTGATGAAAAAAGTTCTCCAAATTGCTCCAATAGGTCGTTTTTCGGTATTCTCTACAAAATGTCATCAATAATTTGCCAATAGGGCTACTTGTGTGGTCTAAAAATAGTACTCAAACAAATGGAATAATATGTATAAAAAAGTTTTAAATTGGAAAAAAAAATTACATATTAACTTGGAAAATAAAATAATTCACCTTAAAAATAAAATGAAAAAGAAATTACGACATTATCATAAATTCAAGTCAAAATCATCTCAGATAGATAAAACAGTTTTAGCTTTGATCCAACAATCGTCGACAACGTAAAAGCGTAATTTGAAAGAAATTTACATTATTAACTTTAGTTAAAATTAAAGACTTTCTCTCTCTCTCTCTCTAAAACAGACAAATCAAACTACAATTTAATTTAGGATTATTTAAATCGGTAAAATATAGGCACAGTATCAATCAAATTACATAAAAAATTATGCAAAATGAAAACTGTAAACATAAAAGGTGCTTCCCAATTAAACCGAAACTATAGAAATACGAAGTAGAATTGAAAAGTTCCCGGACTGAGAGACAATAACGTGAAACATTTTTGCAGTAGAGCGACTATGATAAAGTTTCTTATACTGCATGCTTTCCCTTTTCTTAAAGTGGTTTTCTCCAAATCCAAAGGTTTGGTGGGTCGCCACGGTGTCTTAATTTGTAGGCAGATGTATTTAGTACCTGGCGATTGAGACAAATAGCATCTGTTAAGCAGAAAATGAATATCATTTTTTGTGTTCGCTTGAGAAAAAATATACGCAGACTTACGAAATGCTGAAGCATGAGTACGGCAGTGATACATTATCGCGAACGGAAGCTTTTGAGTGGCATCAAACTTTCAAAGACGGCAAGGAAGATGACGAATACTTTGGAGGTCTGCAGACTTTTCGCATAGCTGAAAACATCAAAAAGGTATCTGCTGCTGTACGTAAGAACGTGCTTAAAAATGGCGTAAATAGCAGAATAATTTGGATATTTGGGGCCACATGTCAACGGATCCTGAAAAAGGATCTTAGCAAGCATTGGGTGTTTCAACACATCGTTTACCGCATGTTAAACGAAGACAAAAGGGCAATTCGAATGGAAATGGTGGGAGACTAAATCTCATCTGTTTACAAAGGTCCTTCACTACATGGCAGAATTGTTTCTGAGGACGAGAAATTGTGATATTTAGACGACCTGCAACCAAAGAAAGCATCGACAACGTGGAAATCACCACAATCTCCAAGAAAGCGGAAATTCCGCCTTCCTTCTAAAGAGAATATCATGCTGGAGGTATTCTTCAATATCCAGAGCATTGAGCATTTGGAATCTGTCCCTGAAAGAAGCACTGTAAACCAAAATTTCTATGTGGTCATGCTGCATAGTTTGCGAGATTTGATCCGAACAAAGAGAAAAAATTTGTGAGCTGAACTGACATGGATCCTTTTGCACAACAACGCTCCTACACGCCAATTCCTTCTCGTCACTGACTTTCTTGCGAAAACAAAAACAACTATTTTTTCGCATCCTCCTCACTGCCCTGATCTCACCTTCTGTGACTTCAGCTTTTTTGGAACATGCGTTGCTATCAAAGTCATTAATTTCAACATAGAGATAAAGTTAAAAGTGCATCGCTGGCTGAATTAAAGGAAGTGGCTAAAAATAGATACCAGAAATGCTTCAAAGACGTTTATAATAGATGGTAAATGTATGTTATTTCTCAAGGGTCTTATTTAGAAGGAGGATGTGTTTCAGTTATTGAGTTTGTAATATTTTTTAAATTATAGACACAATTCATAAACTTTTAAATCCTACACAATAATACTTTTTAATGGTGTTTTATTCGAAAAAACCTCAAATATAAATAAATATAAATAATGATAAGTAAATATAATGGTAATGATCATGATAATGGTTAGAACCTCTAAGAAACTATATGAAGAATAATTTCTCCCGCAATTAGAGATAAATATAATAACGTCATATCACCAGAACTATGAAGAATCTCTTCAAAATTAAATTAAAAAAAGTCTTAAGTGAATTTTGAAAACAACTCTTTTAGGTGCATGTCCACGGGACCCATAGTTGCATGTATCAAATTTCGCGTATCTGTCTGAGAGTCTTTTTTTGTTCTACATTACACACGCATTGCATGTGTGTACGCCTACACTCACGCGCGCACTCACACACATTCTTTCTTTTATTAGTATAGAAATGATAATATACTTAAGAAAATAAATTTAATGCAGATTTAAAAATTAAATTTTCTCACACGTGCTAAAAATTAAAGCAATTGAGTTCTTTTTAAAGGTATAAAAATAATTGCGAATGAATGAAATATATATATACTATATTTAATAATTAAAATATTCAGTGGTTGGAATTAATGAACAATCTGAAGCGCACTCTGAGAAAGAGTGATAGAAATAATAATAATAAAATAATGAATTCTTTATAATAATAAGCCTTACTTTTATAAGTAGAAACTTTTAATTGTGTTGTAAAAGTTTTGAAACTTCTTAAGAAACAATAATCTGATCTCAGTAAATAAACAGATCAAAAATTTACCGATGCATGACTTAAAGTAAAATCTTAATTTAATTAAACGAAATTAAATAATGAAATACATAAATTGAAACTGAACACATGATATATATATATATATAAATTAAATTGATATATATATAAATTCTAATAATTTTTTTACCTTTGATCAGCTAAAACATCTTCATAATTTTCTTGTCATGAAGTTTCAATTTGTCATGTTATCTGACAATGGCAAATATTAATATAACTTTAATTAATTCAGTGTACATGCGTATTAATTAAATTTACCCAAATTAAATTTCTAGAAATATCAAACACTAAATAACTTAAATATTCCGTTCATTTTATCTTTTATTTCTGAAAATTTTTTGTTTCAAATGTTATTTTAAAATATTGCAGTTATATGATTTGAAAGAAGATATAATTTAGTAGAACATATTCGTCTTATTTCAAGGCGGGCATATAGTAATTTCTTTTCTTTCTCCTCTGTGAAACTAAATGAAATACTGTTGATCTGAAACTGATACTGAAAAAAATGTTGATTTAGATCAGTGGTTTTCAAACTGTACTCCACGGAACATACCCAGCAAACACCTTACAGTTCTAAGGGTTCTACGAGTCGAAAAGACCACTGATCTATAGATAAGATTTTGGAAATAAATCTTAAATTAAGAAAAATCATTATATTTAGGATTTTTTACGCTATGAATGAAAGGCTATCCTTTAGGAAAAATAAAATTACTTTTTTTTTTATTAAAGTACACGCAATATAAAACTAAGATAGTCAAAGATTAAGATTTTTGACTATAGCAAGGGGCCTTTTAGGCAACCTTTTAGGTGTTGCGTGCTATAAGTCAATGTACCAATATGATTCAGAATGCCACATAGTGGAATATTTTTGAAACATTATGATTCCAGCGATAACATATGCAGAGATAGAAATCAGAGGTCAGATATTTACAATTTTATTACATATTAATTTTGCATCTTAAAAAAATAAATAGCATAAAATATAAGTATATTAATATAAATATGAATATACTAACACTTCATTGATAAAGTCCACAGAATTTGGTAAACCTGCAGTTCTTGCAGCTTACTGAAAAGTTAAGTATTTTGTTCGTACGTATTCGCAACGATACCAGTCCAGGCAATCGTTGCAATTTTTTCTGGGAGAACTTGCAATATCGTACTATAGCAACCGTATTGGCGACATCATATGAAACGAAGCACATGGTTGCCAATTTAGAGCTTACGACACATACGAAATCGGGGTAGTCAACTTGGTAAGATATCTTTGTTGAGACAGTGCGTAGTAAATTTATTACATACAACGAAATTTTTTTTTTATTTATAGAGGTATATAAATTATAATGGCTATTATATTTTTCGAGGGGTTATTATATTAATATAAATACAACTCCATTTGTAAAAACATCAATAAAAGAAATGAATACGGAAAATTCGAAATTAAAAATGTAAACACGAAGACATAAGATTCGAAGTATGAGAAATAATAGATATAATATAATTATGCTTCACAACAAATAAGAAGCAAGTTCTATATTGTAAATACATTTCTTGGAATTATTGATATTATACAGTTTTATACAATAATAACATCTTTAGAATTTTGAAAACAAGTCACACTGATCCGACAGGAAATGAAATGGAAAATATAATGAATGCACAGTCAGGTCAAATAACAAATCTATTTTTAGGGATGATTCATTATTATGCGAAATAATGATCATGCTGGAAAGGCAGCATCATAATATTGTTATACACACAATCGAGTTTAATTACGGATTAAATTGAGGCAATGTATTAGTTATGCCAAGGAATAAAATACAGAATAGCAATATAAAAAAAATAAATGCATATAGTTTTGAAACTAATTTAGCAGTTTGTATGGAGTGGTATGGAGATATCTTTGACTCAAAACAAGTCACAAAAAAAAAAAGTGGTTTTCCTCATTATTTTTTCGACAAGAAATATATTTATCATATTCAAACTGACTTTCACTAAAGTAATATTCCACAAAAATATATTTTTTATTTGGTTTTAAATTTTTCAGTGCATAAATCTTTTAAGAAAATATAAGTTGTGATTTTAATAGGACCAATTATACAATTATAAATTCTTTAATTCGTTTAAAAAAAAGATGAAATATTACCATGCATTTTACGTAATCACTGCTGCCTATTTGTTATATCGCGAATTTGTGGCTAGCTTTATTTCTATCTAGTTGTGGTCGAGCTCTAATACCACTGCAGACCAACCGTGCAGAGAAGCTAACATATGTTAAACTCTGTCACTGCTGAAAAAAATTCCTTTGGCGTGGTGTAGAAGTTTGGACTGTGATGTGCTAGATCGGTCCCCTCCTTGTCTCTTTACTATGACTCAAAATTTCATAGTCTGTAGTTCTCTGACAGTCTTCAAAATGCGACAGTAATTAAACAACCAATAATCAACCATATTTATTAAATAAATAATTAATTAAATTAACTTAAATAATTATTAACCTAATAATAAATGTTAATTTTATTTCATATGATAACTTTTTTTATTTAAATTAAAACTCATAACTTCAAATTATAAGTGTGGAAAGAAGTGAAATTACTTTAATATAAAAAATTCTTTTCATTCCTTAAATGTTTAAAAATGGGCGAGACAATTGTGGCTGAAAACAATATCAGTAATGTGAATTAATTTTTCAAAATAATTTGAATTTATTTTTGCAATTTTGTCAGAATTTTGTTTTAATTTCTTTGCTCTTACTTATAATTGGATCAGATAATTTCCTTTTTTAAAGTTAAAACCATGCATGAAAACAAACACAGGACGTTGTTATTTGTCTTTTTTCCTAAGTAATTAAATGTTCATCTTAGATAAAAGAACTACAAGTTTATCTAAGATATTAAAATGACAATATGCGTTAATTTGTAGACTAAATTCTGGAATATTAGTCTTAAATCTATAGACACAAGAAAACATTCATTTATTTAAAAGTGATTTTGGGAGATCTTAAGAAACTCAGAATAAACAAATTACTATTGATTCTTTTTCACATCTTGGATTATTAAACTCTTATTTAATTAAACAATTTATTCACCACAAAAGTTCTCACTAACAAAGACAAATTTAAAAAAAAAGAAAAATAAAAGAATTTTTAAAAATTTTTTTTCCAAAAGAAAATTGTTAATTCATTTATTATTTTTTTATTGCTTAAAGAAAAATACTTAAAAGGTCTGGGCAAAAACAATACCTCTTGAAAACAATTATAAACCAAGGAAATAATGTTGTGAATCCTTAGTTTATAAATGTGCGATTGATCTTTTCAATTTAAGGAAATTTGCTGTTAGAATGGGAATTCATAGGTTAAAACTGTATGATTTCAAATAATCAAAATTATTAACATAAAGCAAATTGCAAGACAGTACGATTCAATTGACAAAAATAGGTCAAAAGATCAAATGTAATTTTTCTAGCCTAAATCATTCTTTATATACTTTTCTATAATCTCACTAAATTTGAAAGTTCTAAGTTTAAAAAACTAAAAGTTATGATAACTTTTACAATAATTTTTATTCGCATCCCAATAGAAAATGAAAATGCTAAGCTGATTTATCTCAGAAAGAAAAATAACTTATTTGCCTTTTTATTTAAAATGCAAGGGCCTTTTTTCTAATGTGTCGAAGGCTTTGATATTTTTCCTAGTTATTGCCATTAATACATGTAACAATACATAATAATCTTATTTGAATAAAAGCAATACTTACTTTTTTAAAAATAATTGAATTTAGAATTCATACATTTTTCTTAAGGAATTTTCAATAAGCATTCATAAAAAGTAGTACTTTGAGAGTATTACTCTCGTTATCACAAAACTTATACCAACTTTTGTGATACATAATTTCACATAGTTTTGTTATACATATTTTGATATATATAGTTTGATATACATAGTTTTGTAAATCGAATTTCTTGTGCGTACGTCAATTTTTGTAGGAGGAGTAACACTTTAAAATGACTTCATAAATTTTAAAGTTTTCCTTTAAAAATTAAATGGTTAAATTTTTATGATTTTTTGAGCACAAAATCTGTTTTACGTGATACATTTACATAGGAAGCAACTAAAATTTTTTTGAAAATCATTAAATCAAAAAACTGTGTGTAAATCGTACCATGCCCATTTAAAAAAACAAGGGGAGATTATTTTGTCCAGAGACTTATTTTCTTTTACTATTTGACAAAAATAATTTTTTACCATTAATGTCCAGTTAATTTTTTTTTCATTTGGAGGATTTGCCATAGTTAATGTGCCTGAGCATATGAATATATTGTTACGAATTTTCTGTAGTGAATTTTTAAAATAGTGTAAATGATATAGATCTGGATGTGTAATAC
Source organism: Trichonephila clavata (assembly GCA_019973975.1). Classification (NCBI taxonomy): domain Eukaryota; kingdom Metazoa; phylum Arthropoda; class Arachnida; order Araneae; family Nephilidae; genus Trichonephila; species Trichonephila clavata. The sequence goes on from BMAO01002921.1 coordinate 21,329, forward strand.
ATTTATATTTCTCTATATTATATTTATTTTATGTTAAAATAAATACAAGCAACACCATTCCTTACATTATAATGGAGATTCAATGGAAACTTGACGAAATCGGAGATAGAGCTAAGTCAGCATCATTTTTGGTGAGTCCGTGAACCTATAAATTCTTCTGGAAATTGGTGGAGAAATCCACTAATATCACGATCTATGACGCAAGCAGAGTTTTCTCGAAAAATCCGTGAGGCCAATAAATAGAGAGTCACTTGCCGAAACTGTGTTAGTCTTGTTTTGACCGGTGCAGAGTAGTATGAATTGACCAGGAAGAGTTGACCAGCGGTTAGTATTACTTCGGCTGTTGAATAGAATAAGCGAGTGCTTGCGAAAAATTTTAAACAAACTTGTATTTCAGACACTGACAGTGTCTGTGCGCCGTAGAAGGTGTGAAGGCCTTCTGAGATTTATTAACAAAATTTGAAAACTTTAGCCTGTATTTCAAGGATTGTTTTTCGACTATAAATTTCCATCGCTCCTGAAGAACTGTCTTGCTCTTTGCGACTGATTCGCATCAGATTCTTGAGCCGCGATCTACGTAACAATATAGAAAGTATAATATTTAGATGTATTTTTAACATTTTTTTAATTGTAAATTCCTTGATGTGTGGAAATCCATTTACTCAGAGAATGGAATTTGTAACATTTTTTTATTGCAAAAGAGCTATGATTTAAGTAACCTCAAAAGTAAATATTATAAAACGAGCAAGAAAAATAGAGAAAATGCTGTCTAATTTTACATTGATTATTTCAGCAAAAAAGTTAAAAAAATGTTATGAAAGCCCAAAATGAGTTTTGATAAAGTCGACTGCAAAAAATTTGATTTGTGAAAAAAAAATCTTTTCTGAAACCTTTTATAATTATTCAGAAAAAAAAAATTTCAACTAAGATTTAAGTCATGATATTATACATTTGGGACATTTAATAAAAGCACAAAAAAGGCAAACTTATTTTTAATTCTTACAATTTTATACTCAACCAAGTTCAACCTGTTATACGAGAGTGACTCGGAAAGTAAGTTTCCTCAATCAACTGTGGTCAGAGTTGTGTATGAAAGTCGAAAAACAGAATGAGACATTAAAGATAAGACATAATTTTTTCACATAAGTACCAAGTTCATTGAGACATTTGTCATACCGCTTGATAAGCTTCAAAAAGTCATCCAGGAAAACTCAGGGCTTTGCATACGGAAAAAACGTTTAATGGCTTGTTTTACTTCAGCATTGCTTCCAAAGTGCCTTCCGGCGAGATTCTTCTTTAAAGCTAGAAACAGATGAAAGTTACTTGGTGCGAGATCAGGAGTGTATGGCGAATGGTGTAGGCACTCCCAACCAAGGGTTGAAATATGGTTTTGCATTGCCGTCGGTGAGTGTGGTCACGTATTGTCATCCAACGATAGAACGCCAGATTTGAGATGCCCAGGCCACTTTTTCCGAATCCCTCTGCAGGATCTCATCCATACAGAGCTGTGAGTTGACAGTACTCGCATCGAAAACGTACAGGGGTGTATGACTGCCCAAAATTATGACACCGCACACAAGGATTCCTTTGCCACAAAATCTGTCGACTTTTGTTATGTAAAAGGGATAAAAGTGAGCTCAACTTTCTCTCCAGATGAAGACTCGACGAGAATCAAATTGTCTGGTACATTTCAACTCATCACTGAAAAAACAAGCCTCCATTATTGAGGTATCCCCGACTGATTCTTTCGGCTCCACAACGACCGGTCTTTCTTTGTAGGATGCAGTCAAAGGGACACATAAGACAGTACGCTAGGCGTAAAGGTCAATCTCTGCAAGACGGAAGAATGTTTGCCTGAACATTCTTACATTCTTCTTTAAAATACAGCAGCTATGTCACGAGCATGTTGAGGGTTCGTTGTCCACCAATGTCGTTGTGCACTTAGTGCCAAATAGCGATCCTATGCAAATGTGGATGTTCTGTAGCGACTTTGGCCGACCTTCCTGGTGTTAGTACCAATTGTTTGAAATTGATTCCATAACCGGGAGACAACTTTCAAGCCACTTCTAACCATCGAGCCACCTCCGCTGGAGAATGGCCAACTTTAAGCCTGCTAACGGCTCACCCTCTCAAGGAATGATCTAAATGACCATCGAGTGTTTGCCTGGAAATTCTTCTTTCAGACACGGCAGCAAGGTCATGAGCAAGCAGTGGAGTCCTTGTCCACCTATGTCAACATGAGCTTAAAGCCAAGTAGCAATCCTGTGCAGATGTTAACACTCTGTGGCGACCTTGGCCTACTTTCCTGGTGACATTTGTTTGGATTTGATTATACTTTCAGCCTACGTGAAACGCGTTCATTCATCCTGCACTCGAGACTGGCCCGCTTCAAGCCTGCAAACGGCTATTCATCTCAAAAAATCATCTAAAAGGTCATGAGAAGTCATCCTCACTGCTAACAGGCTAATTTGTTTGTTTTAATACAATATTCACGAAAATGTAGGAGAAAAATATCATATGCCAAAATGATCTCAATCCAGTAATTCTGCAAAAACTAATGCTGAACGACATATTTTCCGAACCCAAAGGTAAATATTGTACTACCCGTTCTTCAAAATATATAAAATACAAATTCTAACAGTTTTTCTTTAGACAATTTAAAATTATGACGAAAAACATGTTTTTGTGACCTTAATTTTGGACATGAGTGTATTTAGCTTCTAATAATTACTTAGCAATAAAATATGAATGAACTAATATAACTATGATAAGAATGTTTAAACATTATTAAGCGCTTTAACATAAGCTTTCAAAGGAATTAAAACATGTTTGCACAAAATATTCCTGTATAAATTGCTCTATCTTTGCACACAAATAATCCAAAATATGTTTTTACTTGCAAAAGAAAAAGAAAAGATCAGAGTTCTTGAAATATTTGAAGAATGGCTCACAAAATATGTTTTCTTAATTATTCTAAATTTATTTTATTGAAATAAATTAAAATAATATTCTTTTCCTGAAAAAATTATTAGTGTTTTTTTTAAGTCTAAGATTATATACGTTTTCTGCTCACCCTTAAGATAGCATTTAAATAGCATTAGAAAATATTCAGAATTTCTTAGCATGAACTTAACTATCAATTTTCTTCGATAATTAACTAAATCTTGAAATTAGTTAAACAATAATTTATGTTAAATTATTATTTTAATAATTAACTATGATTACCATTAAAATTTTTAAGGATACATATGATATTAAATCAGATTAAATATAGTTTGTGTTTAATAACTCAACGGAGATTTAATAATGGAACTTGTGTTATTTTCTCTGCAGTAACACTCTCCTTGCGGGTTCTTAAAAATATATTCATATTAATCACAGAAAATTTGACCAGGATTACCTGATTGGCGACTCTGTCACCCTTGAAAAGAAATTTGGTGAAAAATATGATATCGCCAAGGAATCATCAAGAAAGCCTTAAGATCAATCCTTCGGACCATTTGGCTGTGGAAGGGATCTTTGAAATAAAGGTCTAGTCAAATCAGGCCACCTGAGATCCGAACTTGTGCGTTAGTTGCGGTAAGAGAAAGAGAGACTCTCTATTTGAGTTCCTGCTAGAGCGGAGCTGTTTTAGGAGCGTTGCAAAGTTCGTTTATAACGAGCGCGCTTTGCACTAGATTGTAAATAACCTGTTATATGATATTTATTTGAGTAGTCATTTGTTCGTCCTTCTATATTAATAAACCTGTTAATTAAAATATTTGAAGTCTTTGGTTACTTTTCTCTCACACAATGGTTCAACAATAACCATTGTCTCAGGTCCATTACAAACAATCAATAGTATAAAGGCCTTATCACACGTACACGCTTGGTGCAATTTTTGTTCCAATTCGTGCAATTTTTACTCCGTTGCCATAGCAATGGCTTTAGAACAACTTTTTGCCAGTGAACTGAGAAAGTTGCTCTAAATGAAAGTTGCTTGAAATTCCAGCCAATGGGGTTCTTCGGCGCCCTACGTCATAAACAAGATGGCGGTGACGGTGGTAGCTTCGCATGAAATATGGCGTAATATATTTTAATGATGTACAATATTTTAACGGCGTATAATATTTTAAACAGAATGATGCTCCATTTCTGTTTATCCCCATAAACAAAAGCGCGAGCGAAATAAAAGAAATAATATTGGATGTTTGTTTTCGAAGCAGAAAAATCAGTGAGTAATGTTTCAATGTGGAGAAAGAACGTGGCTGATGTCAGAGCCATGTCGTTTTGTTTACGGTAATCTTTCCCCCTCAGATTCGGCGAAAAGTTGGGCCAAAAAAATGCCCGTGTGATACCGCCTTAACAATGGGACTTCAGAAGTCAATCTGCATAAATTATTCAAAGGAATATTCCAATAGTTCATTATTATCTCCAGATTTTTGCAACGAGAAGAACACATTCAATGATTCATTCATCTTCTTTATCTGTATTTATATGCATAGCTTTGAAAAAAAAATTAAGTAAGATCAAAATGAAAAACAAACCAATCCTAATTACTATGAAATAAAATGAAGTTGTAAGCAATTCCCAGAAATAGAATATCACATAGATTAGGAATAGCTTAGGATATCAATAAGTGGTCACATAGTAACGGAAACATTTGTGTAGTTGAAAAAATTGCTGCTCAAATATACATGGACGAGGTAGGATTCAAAAGTTCCCGGACTGAGTTTATAACTTAAAAATTATTACCAATTAAATTGCTGAAACACATTCTCCTTCGAATTAAGATCCTTGAGCAGCAACGCACTTTTGCCATGGCTTGTAAAGGTCACCGCAACATTTCTGGAATACATTTTTAACCATATTATTTCAATCAACCTGCGATGAACTTCTAATTTCATCTGCAAATTGGAATCGACGATCCTGAAAGTGACGCGCCAGTTCTGGAAACATTCGAAAGTAGCCGGGGGTGGAATCAGGGGAGTAAGGAGGGCGTGGCAAAGCAGTTGTTTTCGATTTCTCCCTTCCTTACTTGATGCTTGTTCTTACAAAACGCCGCAGAAACCTTTTCAGTGTTTTCATCGGTGCGGGAAGTCTGTGGACGTCCACAGCATTCACCGTCTTCGATACTTTCCTCATCTTCTCTGAAACGTCGATGCCACTCAAAAACTTGCGTTCGCGATAATATATCACTGCTGTACATATGCTTCAACATTTCATAAGTCTCTATAGGGTTTAATAAAATATATTTTCCACAAAATTTGATATTCATTTTCTGCTCTATAAACGTCCTTTCTTTCAATCGCCGGTTACTAAATGCATCCACTTATATAACAGCTTATAAATAATTAAAACAACAATTGAACTTTATTTAAACTATCAGTGTGTAAACTCTACAAATTTAAAGCATCAAAGAGAATATTTTCATCTTTAACATTTTTAATTATTTACAAAAGTGTGCATGATGAGAGTTTTTACAAAATGTAGATATTGAAACTCATTAAATTATGCAATTAGAAATACTGAAATTTAAGAATGTAAAATATACAAAAAAAAATAAGTTCAAACTGTCCGAGTAATCGTAAAAAAAATAAAAATACGTATTCCATTATTAAATATGTAACAATTATTCTTATAAGTGATTTTATTGTTCAAGGTAACACTATTTCTATATAGGTATAGTTAAGGTATAAGAACAATATTTCTTCCTAAGTACATTTTGATAAACTAAATATTTTAGTTGAATTATGGATAAGCGTCTTTATTAACTTATAAAAGTTATTTCATTCTATTATTATTTATTTTAACATACGAGGGTGGTCCGATACGTACTTAGACTCACTGCCAGATTTTGCAACTATCGCAAGAGAAATACACTATAGCGTAGTACCTTCCTGTAGACGGCTACTGACGAAATTTCAGCCGGATCGGACTTGTAGTTCGGTTTTGAGAGCGTGTGAAAGCAAACGTGTCCTTTGATTTAAAAAAAATGGAAAAGGAGCAATATCGGTCGGTGATTCCATTCTTGTTTTTGGAAGGGAAATCGTGCTGTGAAATTAAGGAGCACGTGGATGCAGTGTATGGGGACGCTTCTCCTTCGATGGCGACCGTCAAAAATTGGTTCAACGAATTTCAACGTGGTCGCACATCGGTTTTTGATGAGCCACGCCCAGGTGCCCTGAAAACAGCAACCACGGAGGATAACGTGACGAAAATCCACGATCTCGTTTTGGCAGACCACCGATTGAAGGTGCGCGAGATAGCTGAGATAGTAGGGATCTCAAAAGACCGCGTAGCGCATATCCTACATGAAATTTACCGATTGAAGGTGCGCGAGATAGCTGAGATAATAGGGATCTCAAAAGACCGCGTAGCGCATATCCTACATGAAATTTTGGCTGTCGGCAAGATGGGTGCCGCGTTTGCTCACTCCGGATAACAAGCACAAATGTGTGACCACTTCAGAGCAGTGTTTGGCTCTATTTAAGCGCAATCCGAAGGAGTTTTTGCATCGTTACGTGACCGTTGACGAAACATGGATCCACTGGAACACACCAGAGACAGGGAACAGTCGAAACAGTGAACTTTACCCGGTGAGCCTGCTCCGAAGAAGGCGAAGACTGTCCTATCGGCTGGAAAGGTGATGGCCACCGTTTTCTGATTCCCAAGGTGTTATATACATTGACTACCTGAAGAAGGGCAAAACGGTCACAAGACAGTACCATGTCGAATTATTGGGCCAATTCGACTCCGAATTAAAAAAAACCCGTCCCCATTTGGTGAAGAAAAAAAGTGCTCGTCCATCACGATAATGCACCTGCTCACACCTCGCACTTGCCACGGCTAAATTGATCAAATTGGGCTACGAGAGAACTGCTGCCCCATCCATCATATTCTCCAGATTTGGCCCTGTGTGAATTCTTTTTGTTTCCCAACTGGAAAAAGTCACTCGCCGGGCAGAAATTTAACTTTAATGAGGAAGTAATCGCCGTAACGGAGGTCTACTTTACAGATCTCAAGAAATTTTTTTTTTCAGTTGGGTTAAAGAAGTGTGAGCATCGTTGAGTCAAGTGTATCGAACTAAAAGGAGATTATATTGAAAAATAAATTGCATTTTTTCCAAAATTTTTGTTTTTTCATTTGTAGGCTAAGTATTTATCGGACCACCCTCGTACTATTTAACACAGTTGTTTATAAATAATTAAAACAACAATTGAACTTTATTTAAATTATTAGTGTATGTACTCAACAAACTTAAGACATCAAAGAGAATATTTTCATCTTTGTTATGCAAATCAAAGAACTTTATTAATGAATTCTTCATCACAGAATGGTACATTTAAAAAAGACGAGAACTAAAGGAATTTAGTTTTCATAACATTTCTATGGTCATTTAGTAACGTTATGTTTTTACAAATGCAATAATATGTAACTTCTCTAAATAAAAATTAAGACTTTAAATAATTAAAACTATTTTAGGTGTACTTTAATTATTTTACTGAGCATAAAGTGAGTAATCTCTTTCTTATAGAAATGTGATAATATTTATTATATATACGTATTTCATTGCTTTTCTGTGTTTCAGTTTTCTTACTAATAAAAAGAAACTTCGAAGCCTACTTACTCTCGAAAATTAAAAAATGTGCATGTTTGCTTATCAAATTCTAGCACAAACAACTCTTTAAAATATGTATAATTCCACTTTTCATATTTTACGCAAATATTTAAAAAGGGAACTTCCCTTTTTGAGATTGTTTGTATAACCATCAAGAATTCGCTTCTCTATTCTGTACATCAAATCATTCTTTCACCAATGAAAGAATTCCGACATCTACGAAAGAGGCGAAGGAATAATTTTCACATGTTTACTGTCTTTCATTTCTTCCGCTTTGTTTATTTAAAAGCAAAGTAACCATACTTATCTTAAATTTTAATTTAAGAAGAACTCTCAAGGAGAAACACTCAGTATAAATTTAAAATTTGCGGAAATGTGTAGATGAGAAACTCTGCTCAATGGAGAATTAGGAGTAAAACTATGTAATAACATGTAGTTTTCTGTTCAAATAATATGCATCAATAAAGGTCAAGTATATTTTAAAGTTGAAACATATCAAACTTCTCTTATCGCAATGTATTCATCCAGGTGCTATTGGAAAATTTACGGGTAGAAAAATAGTTTTAGTGAGACATGGTGGATTTAAAAAGGCGAGTTTCCTCTGAAATATCTCACATGTCGTCAAATGCACGGTATTATGTAAATAAATATAATTCCGCATTTAAAAGCAGCCGTCTTTGCCAATAAATTTTTAATTCGGGATATGTAGTTAATAATTTTACAATGATAGTGTTTTGAATGTGTAAAATAAAATATCTTCGGTTAAAAAAGAACGGTTACTCAATGAAAGAACGAGAACACTTATGACCGACGATTATTTTATACACCTTGATTCATGGAAACTAGTTTCCGCTTTACTGTTTTCCTCTTAAAAATCTACAAAATCTAAGTGGAACCTTTCAAAAGACTTAAAAATATACTTTGAATTGAACATATACATAACTTCATTTCAAAGTATACTTTAAAATTCCATCGTTATAAAGTATATGATTATTATTTCTAAGAAAATTTATGCTAAATATTAATTAAGTAAATTAATAAAATATGAAAAGTACAACTTAGTCACACAATTCAACTAGTTTTAAAACAAAACCTTTATTTTTCACAATGGCTTTTATTATCAGCAAATTAGGGGGCAACCACATGGGGGAGGGGAAGCCAGTAATTGTCTGGCTAATATATCTGCAATTCTTCGAAAATGAAAATATGGATGCTAATTCAATTTATATTTTTAGATACATAGACGTGACTTAATTATTTTTAGAAATAACTTAGATTATATTTCTAATATATTTGTTATCCTAGTGTATCTGTGTTTAATAAAATCCACTTTTGATGCAAATATTGCAGTAATTCTAGATCTGCACAAGTAAAAATTGATAATAATTTTCTTAAAAAAGTTATGTTTATGGAAAAAGGGAATCATTTAAATTTAACACTGTTTAAGTGCCTTTTTAATCAAGAATCCAGCACACCAATTTTTATAAATTTTTCTAAATTATGTACAAAGAAATAAATAGTCTTGTTTCTGACCATATAGAAAAGCATAATAATTACAGAAAGTTTTTAAATGCTGTTTAAATCATGATTACCCAGCTAACTTTCTACATAAATATCTCTCCAAAAATATAAATAGATTATAAATAATAGATAAAATCATGATTTTTTTTATTGTCTTAACTTTAAATTTTTACATTAGCTCTTACATAAATTTTGTTAGTTCCAAAATTATTATACCAATGGTGCCATAAATATAAACAGCTGCCTTTTTTCATTTTTTTTAAAGGCGGAACAAATACAACTATATGGTTTCCATTTTGCATCTTTTCTTTATGATGAGGTAGTATTGGTAAGTTCTTGCACACATTTTTGCTCGCTCTTATTAAGTGTATATTTTTCCTATTATATCTGTTACGCCAAAGTATGAAATCCGGCATTGTATAGAATACCTAAAACTAGCCGACAATATATGAAATGCTTCATATTTCACACATTGCCTAGGCATTCTTTAGAATGCCTATTGAGAAACCGGCAAAGAATGAAATACATCTTCTATTCATTTGGAAAATTGCGTGACAAGACACGAGACTTTTAACGCGTGCCTCAGACTCAGAATTGTCAATTGGAAGATTGCGGTTTGTTCGGCACAATGCAAAAATCCTCAATTTTACTTAAACTATTTCAATAAAAAATTGGTTTTTTCCTGTGCTGTGTGAAAATTGAGGGGCAAGCTATGGTGTAGGAGAAAGAGACATGATCTATAGCAGGGGTTGGCAACCTATGGCACACATGCCACATGTGGCACGTGGTACAACTCTGAGTGGCACTTTGCATTACTCAAAAAATTTGCCAATTTTTGAATTGTCTCAAAAATGCCTTACTGTGTGATACGATGAATAATATTGATAGATTGGTTTGACACGCCACAGCTAAAAGGTTGCCAACCCCTGGTCTACAGACATAAAACAATTGTTTGACGACGAACTAAGCAAAATTCGAGTTAATGCTGGAAAAAAAATTCTGAACTGAAATTATTTATTAGAAGTTAATAACTGATGTGCAAAATGCCAAAGTGACTACTAAGAAGGAAACCAGGGATTTTTGGTTGTTCAATAGATATGATGTGAGGTTTGTGTAGAAAATAAAAGTACAATCTCAGGTGTTGTCCTCCTCATTTGACCATGGCTCAGAATTAAGATTTCGCCTCCAAAAACCCTCGAGCAACAAAACAGTGCGACTTAAATATTTACTCCCTCACTCACACTTGAGGACGTGATAGAATTTTGAAAAAACTTTCAACCAAATGCAATATGTTACTCGTTACGATATTGAACTGTACATCCACCTCTGTGAACCTTGCCAGAAAAAACAAAAAAATTAATAAAAAAAAAAAGGTATTGTTGTGAAACTCTGTGATATTTATTTTCCGAATGCCAATGTATTGACACTTGTAATGAGTGAGAAATAGTATAGTTTCTATCGATTTCAAACTTCTGAAGGAATTTTAAAATAAGTATACGTGAAATCACACTTTATATATACTTTGTGCCCTTTGAACTTGCTTAGAATTAAAGATATTCCTGACCACGAAATTCCTCTCCTGTCAGTTGCAATTGCTCAGTCCAATGGAAGTGGCCAAGAATTCGTCAAAAGTATGTGTAAAGTAAAGTACCAACATAAGAATTATCTTTGCGTGAAAAATGTAATGAAATATAATTCAAAATACCCAGTCTACCATGTCGCAACAAGTAATTACTTATTTTTTATGCGAAAACTTTGTTTTCCTTAATGAGAAAGACATAAATTTTATTTGGTACACAACTTTCATTTTACTTTACTTATATATTTTGAATAATTTTTTTAAAGGCTCTCTCATTATTTTGTCAGAATAACATTTGTATTTTTAGGAATGTATTTCATTGATATAATAGCCTTGTAATTAACCTTTTTCATATTTTGCTTAAATTGCTTTGGTCATTCTATAGAATGCCTAGGCATTCTATACATTGCCTGGGTAAAGTATGTAATAAATCTCATATTTCATACTTTGCCTAAAAACGTCAGGTATTCTATACAATGCCAAGGCATTATACAGAATGCCGGCATTTCATACATTGCCGGTAACATATTTATTTATATAATAGTCATTCATATTACTTTATAGCGTAGTGTGTTTATTGACACACTTGACTTTTTTATCAATTGTTTTTTGTTTTTGACTTTCAATTTAAGAATTTAAGCTTCCTCTGTTTTGTAGAACATTTAATTTTTTTCATCATTTCTTTAATTAAAGGAAGGCTAAAGTGTAACAGTGTGGCTGCGCAGTCCGGGATTGTTTAGAGCATAATTCCACTACTTTGGGGAGAATTCCAAATTACAGAAACAGCTGTCTGATGATACAGCAGTGGTAGTCCAAGCTCAACCACGCCAGCTGAATACCGATATATCAGCCTACAGAACAGACAGCAGTAGAAATTGTTAGTCACACTGCATATGTGACTGTGTGACGGATCAACTTTCATCGAAAGAAAGAAACGTGATTATGCAAATTAAGTATATTGTATAAATTCTGTATTCGCGAGTTTTGAGAGTTAATTGGTGAGTGGAGGATCGTGATTTTATTAAGTTCAAATCTGAATTTATCAATTGAAGAATTCTAAGAGAAGATGATCACTCGACGGTGATTAAGTCCGGATAGGGATTGCATTTAAGGCCTCAACTGTAGGACTCGACTTCATAATAGTACAGGTATCGTAATTCTTATTTAAATAGAAATTAGCTTATTAGTGTGCGACGTAGTTTATATTGAGCTTGTATAAGTTATCATGGAATCAGTTGAGGGTCCTTATTATTATCCCCAGGATAACGGGTTTCACCATCGCGCTCTACAAACTGATCAAATTTCTTAATTGGATTATTATTATGCTTGCTTGATATTTTGTGTCAATAAAATAATTAGAGGGAATCATGTCGACTGATTATTCAGTTCTTCCCACACACCTAGCCGGGTCCGAGGGTACACAAGGGGTTTCAGAGGGAAGCAGGAACCGACAAGCATTACAACTGAGCACTTGATATCGCATTGTACCATGGCAGTAGGCTGCATAGGGGTGGTTTATTTGCACGAACACCTGTACGGCGCGTATTTTTAACGCCTTCTCATCAGAGAAGGCGACGTTTTCTATTTAGCCCGGAATACCAGAATGGACAGATAATCAATGGAGTCGAGTGCTCTCTACAGATAAGAGCAAATTTATAATCTGAGTAGCGATTCTGGGCGCATACGCAGCTGGAGAGAGCAAACTTCAACATCATCGAAATGGCCCGGTTTGAAGGTTCCTTTGTTTTTGTTTGAGAGCACATTATGCTTGTTTGCTATACCGACTTTTATCTTCGAAAAAGGTTCAGCCACTGGGCCTCTCCATTGTAACGAGATTCTCCTTCCGTATGTGCATCTTTTTTAGAGACACTATGGAGCCGCAGTTCCTTTTCATGGAAGACAATGGACAAGCTCATTGCACAGTCACTATAGGAGAGATATTGGATAGTGAGGATACTGGATGCATGCATTGTCTGGCAAGGTCTCCGGATCTAAATCTAATCCTATACATGAGATATTCTAGGGAGACACTTGGAAACTCATAACTTACCCTTAATAACGATTGATGGTACAAGATAAATGGGAAGTAGCTTATTAACAACATGACCAGACGATATTACAGCATAACCAGACGATGTGAAGCCTGCATAGCAGTCAGAGGAGATCATATCCCTTACTAAAGGCTGAATGTTTGTTCAGCTGTCGCATGGATATTTCGGCCTTCAATCATGCATTGTGCTTCATGCTACTTTTTAAATTAAGTTCCTTTTTCTCCCATTAAATTTTTTTGGGTAAGTTTTGCTTACATTTCTCGTGTTCTTAAATCTTAGGGATCTTATGGTATTATTTGCGCTAAATTGGAAAACGTTTGCGCAATGTTATTAAAAATAATGAAGAAACATCTCGTCTTTAATTTTTACCCACCTGTGTATATATGGTGTATATTGCACCTAAATAAGCTTTAAGTTTTTCATATTGATGTAAATATACGAAAATATTGTAAAAGAAATGTATTACCTTGTTGAAAATGAATTTAATATTAAAAATACAGAAATGAAGGGTTTTATTATATGAAAAGATGAAAATTACGCTATGATTTCGAACAAGTTGCTTAAAATATTGAAAATTTCCTTTTGCATTAAGTATATGTTTTACCAATACAATAGTTTTCCTGATTATAAAACTCATAAAATATAATTTAAGAAATACAGAGAAGTATAATTAAAAATTAAAATTAGATTGAAAGAAAATCTTTAAAATATTTTAAGAAATAACAAATTTTTATTCATTACAGATTTTTACGAAGTAACAAATGTAACAAATTTTTCAAATAAGAAAGCTTTTTAAATTGCAGTTACTTTTTTCTGTAATATGTACTTTCTAGATTTACATATAAATTAACTACTTTTTTCTCTTAAAAATCTCATTAGCTGTTCTTTATCATTGTTGCCGAACAAAAAAAAATTTTTTTTTGTCATTAAAAAACCTTGATATGGATGTTACTAAGGTTAGTGTAATAATATTCCGAATTTTATTAATATCAGAAGAAATACGAGTATTTACTCGTTTTCAATGTATTATTAAACTGAAGAAAAATTCAATGGATTTTTCGCTTTCCTTTATCGCGCTGAAAACATGAGATTAGTAAAAGAAAAATATTCCACACATATCAAACTTGGATTTACCGATAACTGTTCTTATTAGCTCGCTTATTTATATACAGTTTTTAATAATTTTGAATAGAGAGAGAAATAAATTGAACATTAAATATAAAAGAAACATAACGATTTAGGAAACTTAAAAAGATGGATGCTGCAGTATTATTAACATTGCTGACAGCTTTTAATTTTATATAAAAAAGGGTTTCACATCAGTTTTATGGCTAGAGAATCTTCACCCTTTCTGCTTATAATACTTAACGAAATCCGGTGGAAAATAGCATATATTATATCTAAGAGAGAGATCTAACATATATAGGTTCTAAATCCATTATAAGTAAAAAGGTAACATCTACAGATGCGTTTAAAATGCTTAGATCATGATGAATCAATGCACTATAAGCAAGCTATTGCGAGATTCAAGACCTAAAAAACAGTTTCAAATATAGAAAGATAAAAATCGCATTGTAGAATAGCAATTAGTATAAAATTACTTTAACTGAAATAAATGGTGTGTATGTATTGTAAATATACACATATACATATATTCATACATATATATGTTAAATGTTTACACACACACACACACACACACACACACACACACACACACACACACACACACACACACACACACACACACACACACACACACACACACACACACACACACACACACACACACACACACACACACACACACACACACACACACACACACACACACACACACACACACACACACACACACACACACACACACACAACACACTGGCACCTTATATTTTGTCCTCCCGGTTGATAAGGTGGAAGTCAGTATGACACTGAGTGTCACCCTTTGTTCCAATAACAGCTGCCACTCTGTTGGGAAGGCAGTCTATAAGTTATCAGGCTGTTGTGGCTGGAATGGCACGCCATTATTGCTGTCACTAATCAACTCTGTAACCGAATTAGAGCGTTGTTGTTGATGATATGATTCTACCCATAGATGTTCTGTGAGGTTCCAGTCAGTCTTTTGAGCCCGTCTGCTTAATTCCTGACATCAGCCACGTCAGTATAGGTAATCTGGGAAGTATGAAAAGGAACGTGATCCTGTTTAAACAGGAATGGGCGCTCTCCGACTTGTTGCCACAATGTAGGCAGCGTAGAACAGTTAAAAGTATCGAGACATGCTTCTACATGAACCAATGGGTCCAAGACAAACCGTAAAATCATCTTACTAACTTCTATGTCTTTTCTTCCGAATTTCATTCGCGGTACAATATAGTGAATTTTAAAGCATTCATCAGGTAATCTACACACCGAAATTCTACCATCGAATTGCCGTATAGTTTACCTTCACGTGTCACCCTAATATACGGAAACATTGCATAAGGTTCCACTTCTGTCTAAGCTTGTGTCACAGTAAGCGACGCGTGGCATTAGTTGTGGTAACGTTTAATTTATAAGAGCCGATTTTCCTTGAAAATAAAGATTTCGAAGTTCGGTATGAACTGAAATTGAGTTATTTTTTTTATCCAAATTCCTGATACAATAATAGCTTCACTAGTCGAATCTACTAATTCGTGGGGACTGAAGTTTTCATACATTTCAATATTGTTATGAAACCATTCGGGGTTGTATAAGCACTCACATATGTATAGATAAATACACTAGAATATTTACAGTTACTTTTAAATATAATTATTTATTACTTTCTGAAGATACCCCCGAAAAAATTTATTGAAACGCACTGTCTGTTTAAGTTTAATATTTAGGCTATATATACTAAACTATTATTTTTGAGACTGAAATTAATTTTTAATTTTAGTATTACACAAAAGGCACACCATAAATATTTGATAAATTCTGAATTTATTTTTCAACTTCAAATAGAAATTAAATTACAATCCCTAATTAAAAAAATCTTTAAAACTACGCTCAATTAGCTTCAAAAATAGAATTGCATTAAAATATACTCCATAGCAAAAAAAAAATGTGTCTATAAAAAGCGATTCTCAATCTGATGGTCAAAATTTTTGTTGCATTGCAATTCAAGATATCTTTCAACGATTAAAAAAATGCCTCGCTGCAGGATTTAAGCTCATTACGAACAACTGTCAGAGTATGAAAGAAGTCGTATCATTGGATTGAAAGAAGCAGTTTTGGCAATCAAAGAATCTTTGTCATATGGGTCGAAGCGAAGAGGCCATTAGAAGATGCTGGCAAGAATGGGTGGATAGTGGCAGTTTTCAGCGTCGTTATGGTAGATGTCGACCTAGGGCCACAGCAGATCGGGAGAACAGATTGATTATCCGATCTGCTGTCTTAACGCCTGATTCATTGTTATCAACCATCAGACGTGTGACCCACAAAAGTGTCCACCACGACCATTCCCAGACGGCTGATAGAGCGAAATTTACGCTCGTACCGATCGCTACGCCACTTGCCCTTCACGCTTGCACACGGTCGACCCAGATTACTGTGGTACTTGGCTTGATCAGGTTTTAATTATGCTGACTGGGGATGCATAGTGTTTAGCTACAAATCCCGCTTCCAGTTGTGTCCTGATGATAATTGAAGACGTGTTTGGAGACACCTAGGGCAGGGGGGCGATCCTGGTTTCCTATTTCACGCCACACAGCCCATCAACCAAGAGTTATGGTCTGGGGTGCCATTTCTTTTGACAGCCGGACTCCTTTAGTCGTTATTAGAGGCCGACTTACGGGCGGTACGTCGACGATATTCTGACAACAGTTTTGCTACCATTACTTTTGCAGTATCTAGCCTTATTTTTCCGCAACATAATGCCAGATCGCATGCAGCACGTGTTGCTATGGGCTGTCTTACAGCTTGTCAAACATTTCTTTGGCCAGTCACATCGCCAGATCCCTCTCCTGTCGAGCATGTCTGGGATATGAAGGGAAGGCGAATGCATTAATTCTGGGAATGTTGATGACCTGGCCCGAAAATTGAAGCAAATGTAGCAAGAAATATCACAGGAGATCATAAGGGTTCTTTATCACTTTATGCCACGTCGTGTGGCAGTTTGCATCCAGGCTAGGGGCTGGTCAACACCTTATTGAGCTCGTTACTTTGAAACTATGTAAATCTGAAATATATCATTCAATTTTTCTGAAATTTAAATCATTTTATATTCTGTATATAATCTTCCAACCCAACAATTTTTTGTCTGTATCGGAAAACCAGGGAGTTTTTTTTGTTATAGAGTGTACCTTTGTCATAAAGAACTCCTTTTTCCTGCATGTGTACATTTCTTAAAATAAGGAATATAATGCAAACATAAAATAAATTAATAGTTTCGTGGGCAAAAAATAAATAATTAATGCATTTCATATAATAATAAATATTTAAAAGACTAGAACAGATAATATAAATTTTTTTAAAAAAAAAACCCTGTTGTTCAGACAATTTTGCATTATGCTTTTTAAAAAACACAAAAACCTTGATGAAATTTAAAAAAAATAATCCGATTTATATTTTGTGGAAAAATTATCGTAAACTTTCTTGTCTTCTATTTTCGTAATCAGTAAATGTTTTTTTCGAAAAAATTATACATTAATAATATTTATTTTATTTATTTATCCAATGATTGTGCTTGGCTTCTTGATCATTTGAAGCCGAGCCTCCCGGTATTGAATGATAACATCCTCATTCGGATATATATCGAGTCCAGTGTATTGGGGCAGATGGTCGCCAAGCATTCTGGTATGACAGCAGAGCGGCACGACTCGTTAGCAGCCAGGCAAGCCAGTTTCGGTATTCTCCCAAAAGCTCCTGTCCGGTGGTTAGGCGAAAGCGGGCAACAGTCTCTGCTCTATCTAGGTGTCTCGGGATCAGACCCACAGTGGCCAAGGTTTCTCATGGTTTTCTAAGGCTCTTGGTGCTTTTGGTCATGGTAGTACATTTGTCAATGTATGTGGAAATAATGTTCTTTGCTCTTCTTAGAGTCAAGGGGACTTCCGGTTGAGACAACTCGGCACTCTGCTTGGCTTTTTGTTCGACTCTCTCATTGACAGGTTTCCAACATGACTTAGGACCAAATGTATGGCCACAGTCCAGCCGTATGAAATTAACTCTACAATTTTAATTTGGCACTGAATTGTGTTAAGACAATCGGTTAGTGTATTACTGCTTGAAGATAAAACTGCAGCTTGGGAGTCGAACATTAATAATAAAACTATTATTATTATACATATATGTTATAGAAATATTGTGCTAAATAAGGTATATTAATATTAGCCGACGAACGAATTTTTACGACGATGAAATAAAACTGTGATTTTTCTTTTAAGTAATTTAAATTAATCTTTTTAATACAATTGAACTGCACAACTGAAAATTAGTATTTTAAAAATGCCTCTCCCAAACTTTAAGAAACTTTCTCTAAAATCCAAAGTGTTCAAACTGAAAATTGATCATTTCGCTCATGATAATCGAAACATGTTCCTTTAAGTCACTTACATTAGTTTTCAATAACTATTGATTACTCGTATCATTCAAAGGGAAAAAATGGAAAAAAATAAATATGAACTAGATTTTATTTTTATTTTTGGATGGAGACAAAATTAGTTTAAAAATATACTACCACTTTATTAAAAATAACTTTTAGGAAACCTTTGTACTGTTGTTGCTAATGTCACCTGTCTGAAATTGTCAGATCGAGGCCCACGAAATTCATCGTGACAAAAGACTATATATACACTCAAGAGCCAAAACATTATGACCACCCCTACATTTTGCGATGAACTGGCCTGGATGACGTTGAAGGCACGTGATCAGGTGGAAGTGGTATTTAACTGCTGCTGGAGAGTCTAAGGAATCATTCTTTCACTTACTTCTGTGTGTGATGGGAAAGGCTGCGGATCTAAATGACTTTGATAGAGGACAGATTGTAATGGCTCGAAGACTCGGAACAAGTATTTCCGAAACTGCACGACTCGTGGGTTGTTCGCGATCTACAGTTGTTAGTACATCTACAAAGTGGATGAATGACGGTAGAACCAGCAGTAGAGGACATGGTATTGGACGTCCACATGCTATCAAAGAAAAAGGTCGTCAGAGACTGTCTCGCATGGTGAAGCAAAACCGGAGCCAGACAGTGGCTCAGCTGACAGCCCAATACAATGCAGGGCCAAGTAGAATAATATCGGAGCACACTGTTAAGCGGACACTGTTGGATATTGGGCTACGCAGCAAACGTCCCACTTGTGTGCCTCTGCTGACCAAGCGTCATCGCCAACTGCACCTGCGTTGGGCCCGGGAACATCGCGACTGGTCCATGGATCAGTGGGAGAGAGTTGCCTGGTCAGATGAATCACAGTTTGTCATTCATCACGCCAAGGACCGTGTCAGGATAAGCCATCTTCCAGGCGAACAGTTGCTCCCTCAATGTACAGTAGGTCATACACAGGACGGTGTTGGCGCTATTATGCTTTGGGGACGTTCTCTTGGGCGTCTCTGGGACCCGTGGTTTTGGTAGAGCAGACCATGAATGCTACAGGGTATCTGAACATCATTGAGGACCAGTTGCACCCTTACATGGCCTTTGTTTTTCCAGCTGGAAATGGAATGTTCCAACAGGACAACGCCCCGTGTCACAAGGCTAAAACTGTGTTGGAGTGGTACCAGGAACATGATGCTGAATTCCAGTTAATGTCGTGGCCACCTAACTCACCAGATCTCAATCCGAAAGAACACATTTGGGAGGTCATGGGACGGCAGCTCAGAGTTCAAACACCACCAATTCACAATATCTCGGATTTGCGTGACCGTTGCTTAAACATCCGGTACAATCTGTCTCTCCGGCCATCTACCAAGGACTTGTGTTATTCATGCCAAGGCGGGTTGAAGCTGTGTTGCTTGCCAAAGGTGGCAAACTCGTTATTGACAGGGGGTTATAATGTTCTGGCTCTTTAGTGTATGTACGCCTGTCATTAGCCATAGCTTTGAGCTCAATACAGGTGAAAGTGCGATTTGGTTCGTTTGAGAAAAAAATTTGAGGGATAATACCCTGGGAGTGGTGAAGAGCCTCCCATTTCTCTTCCCCTTTCACCAATCTCACGTGAGGACTAGCGGCTCTACGGCTATTTAAAATACACCAAGCTACAATAACGTTATAAATTTTTAAGCATCCATGCCTTCTCAATCTTGCTCTTGATCCCAAACCCAATGGTACAGAAGTTGACGTCATTAACCACTATACTGGATTGGAGCGAGGGCTAGGGTAACGTTGTAAAATGTTCATAGGCGCATACAAATGTTGTATATCAATTGTTTACTGAACGTTATCTATTATATTGCTTCCTATCGGGTTTCCTTATATTTGTCTGAAATCTTTAAATACTCGTAGATTCCAAAGAAAGAGCTTTTTGCCACATGCATATCTTTAGATCATTTTCTACTAATTACGCTGAAATTTTAGATGTGTAATGAGAAAATTCCTTCTTTGAAGTTACCTCTGGAAATTAAATGCGAAACGATTATTTCATTAACACCATAATTTAATTCAGTTTGAGCTAAGGATAATTATATCAACTTTTTTTCAGTGGCAATTAGAATTGTAAAGATTTATTAATAAAGCTCTGTCTTGATGGCTCTACAAAAAGGAAAAATAAAAATAGGATTCATAATAAGAAATCTTTTAAGCAAATTGCATATAATTACGTTAATTTTGCCGTCATTAAGTAAATTCGCACGAAGTCTTTGAACGGAATCCCACAGTGTGTTTTCTTATTACTCCGTTAGAGCAATCTAAACTTAGAAAAAAAAAGACTCGTTTTTTTACTACAAATAGCCCTTTTATTTCTGCCTATTTATATAGTCCCTATATTTTTCCTCTTATTCACAACTCTGTTTTCATTATGAGTATTCTAATAACTATAAGTAAGTCTTTTTCTGTTTGATAAATATTTCTTACTTCTGCAACTAATCGCATTAAAATTTTTTTTATTTGCATTTGCTTAGTTTATTTATATCTTATAAGCTGACAGATGAATACATTAATTAATGAATATGTCAAATTTTTTCTCATTCCGTGATACATCTTCAGATCTTTCAAAGGCTCAATCTCATAATTCTTGCTAAGAAATCAAAAAAGAAATTCTTGCAAGAATATTAAAAATGACATTGAAAATAATTTAGAAGTAATAAAGATTTGGCAATAATTATTTATCATGAATAAAATTCACTGTGTGCATTTTGAGGAGCAATTACTAAGATGATTACTTTGACAAGAATAATCATATTTTTGAATTTGGTTAATTAATGAAAAATACTAGAGGAAAGAAAAAAGTAAATAATAGTTATACTTGAGTATAATTTTAATATTAATCCCGTTAATTGTTCTCGGAAATTAATGAGAGATACATTTTGCTTAAGTCTGATACTTATATTAACTTTCTTAATTGCTTTTCAACAATAAACTTCTTTTTTTCAAATGCAAAATTACTCTATAATTGTACACCTACAGTTAAAACATTGAGAAGCCAAAAATATATTAAAATATATTTAATACTTTTTTGTTGGTTGTTGCGTGTGGTAAAGATGATTTAATATTTTTATTTTTGTGCTTTAATATATGTATAAGGCTCTTGTTGAAAATACATGAAAGAAAAATTCTTCTATGAATTTTCACCGGTTCTTTTACACTTCCATCTGTAAAATAAGGAAAAATGTATTCAACATAGATACTCTTTGAATGTTAAATCATAAATTAAATTATAAAACTTCTGAAATCCAAGTTTTTGTTTTATCAAAGGTTATTTTTAGAAAAGCTATTTTACGAGGACTTTGTTGAATTTCGTTTCAATTGTTTACATAAAAGATTAAAAAGGGAGAATGTTTTTGTTGAAATGCTTCAATTTAATAAACGAGGAAAAGTTTACTTTTTCCTAACATTTGAAATGTATAAGTTTTACATGTATTTCATGTATTTTTGTTTGTAGCTTGTTAAGTGTACGCAATGTAGTCTTCTAAAATTTATTTTTTATTGAATTTAAAAATATTAGTAATTTTTTAAAGCATGTCCATCCCCTCCCTCCATCCATTTGTACTTCTTCCAGTGCATTCCAAAACATTGCTCTAGTACATTATAATGCTTCTAAAAACCAAATGAATCTTAAAATTCGTTTCAAAGTATAGTGCGTAAACAATTTTTGTGATTATGTATTATTGCTATCGATGCATAATCATCATAATGATTACGTATGATTGTATTATGTATACAATCATACGTAATGGTTAAGTTATAGTTCAGATATTACGTCTTTTAAATTATAAACATATAGCAATTTTCAAAATTTAAAAATCACTAAAGTTTTTTATTGATTTTGATTTTCTAGATAGCGGAACAAAAGAATTGGTTGTAATTTGTTCTTGCATTTTTAAAGGACTTATAATTTGAAATTCCAACAATACGATTAGTAAAAAATTCAGAGAAAAATTGCAAACTAACCATATTTATTGAACTTACAAAAATTAGAGCTTATACGGATAAATTTAGATAGAATACTTGCAATATATACTAGCTAGAAATTTTTCATTTTTAAAGGAATTGAATATTATAACCATTGGATGTATTTCGAAAGTTTATGAAAATATATTTTAAAGTTTTTCAGAAAATACGTTTAATAAGAAAAAATAACAAATATAAATTTTCCAGTGGCACTTTAACAGTAATCAAAATATTTGAAAGTATTTTTCGACATACAAATAAGCATTTTAAACTGAATGTTTAGTATAATAGTACGTGAATAAGAATTCCCTAAGATAATTAAAAAAAGGCTTATGTTTTAATTAATTTTGAAGGAAAAACATAAGATGTGTTTTTTCTTATTTCAGAAGGTTATGAAGAGTAAATTTTTGCTCTCTATTTTCTCATCAGGTTTAAAAGCAAAATCAAATGTTGGGTTCAAATTATGTTTCATTTTAAAGTGTTAAAAATGATAACTTTATATTTATGTTTCAATTAAATTAGGAATCATTATTATATTAGGAATCATTAAGTGTTAAGGTGCATGGAAGTAGAATTAAAGGAAAACTTTGAAAACATTCAAAACTATGTGAAAGAGCGTTTCAAACTGTGTGAAAATTCTAAAAATATAAATAGCCATTAAATATTGTTTGATTTTAATTTCTATAACGTTTTAAAAACACCTCTTCTTCTGACCGTATATATAATGTGAATTTGAAGGGGATGAGTAACTGATCGTAAGTTGATTTACTGATATACATTTTATTATATACACCTAGCGGGGAACAGTTTTGTAATTTTTTTTATCTTATTGAAATTTTTTTTTACAAACATAAAGCTAAATTATGAAACTTAAATGAAAAAGAATTAGTAGTTTGACGAAGTCTTAAGAGTCTTGCGGCTCGACGGCTATTTAGAGTACACCCATGCCGCGAAGGCGCTATACATTTACAAACATCCATGTCTTCTCCGGGATTCGAACCCAGGCCCAACGGCACAGCAGTCAGCGTCTCTGGCCACTATACCGAATGGGCGACGGTACTAGGGAGCGGAAAACTAGGTACTAGGAAAACTTTGGTACTAGGGAGCGAATTGTATAAATATTTTTCGGCAATTATGAGGTATTAATGTCATGTCGTTTTTCTCATTTCCTGTTAGTTTAGTGTTTTTTAACACCCTTTTATAAGCTTCACTTGTATGTACAGTAGAACGTCGTTTATTCGAATCAATTGGGACCGGACACCGTTTGGATACGCGATTGTTCGGATAACCGAAAACCGAATGCGATCCATGCAGTATATGAAATCGGACATTATACGAATATTGAAAATCATCCCATGTGGGAAACGTGCTTGAAGAAAAAGCAAAATAGGTGCAAAATATCGCAATTTTACCTTGATTGGGAAAAATAATCACTTATTTTTCGCTGTACCATTGTACACCTTCGTTCTTTCGCTGCAAGGTTTCTGATTCTCTTGAGCAGCAGTAGTTGAGTAGGACGGCACTCTGCTGTTCGTACCACTCCATAACTGTCTCTAACGCAAAAAACGCGTCAGAATTTGATGGACCCTTGCTACTTTCATTGTTGTTGTTGTCCTCGTCTTCATCCGTTTCATCGTCGACAGTGTCGGATTCTTCTTGCACGAAAGTCACAATCTCATCATCATTTGGCATTTGAAATTCATTGTCTTCTGCATCGCATGCCATCCAGGTTTCTACATCAACGAAACTCATCAAAAGTGCACGTATATACCCCCTCACTTGGAAACAAACTGATCTAATATTCTGCTCAGATGTTTACCAAATCACACAACTCAAATTCTCCAAACATCCCTCACCTTGGGTTTTCCCGTCACTTTTGGCCTCACGCAAAACAACTGTTGAGCATTGCACTGTTCGAAAACGCATCCGAACTTTAGTCCGGATATTTGACGCTCCGGATAATAAACGTTCGGATAAACTACGTTCTACTGTAGAGGAAGCTTTGAATTCACTCTATTACCCCTTTTATAAGGTCAGATTAATTCAAAATTTCGCTCACTTGCTCAGGACTGATGGCAATACAATAATTTAGTAATTTTGTCTCATTGTTCTGATCAGGATCGTAAGGATTAACGATTTTCCATTTCCAGATCCCATCTTGCATCTGGCGAATAATTTCAGATTCCATTTACAGATTTGGCAACTAAAAATTAAGTTACAAATTAGTTTAATTAACTATAAAAGGTATTTTTTTAGATTTTTTAAACTATAATTTTTATTTTGTCCAATTTGAGTATATTTTGCTTGAGCTGCTGCACGAATTACGTACATAATGCTTCTTTTAAATTTGATAGTAGAGCTAAAGAATTCGTTTTTAATTTCGTGGATTACTGTTCGAAACTTAATACTCAGTGGAAATACATTCTTAAAATAATGATTAATTCTTTTATTATACTTATATTATTGTGAAAATCAGAAAATTCGTTGTGATCTGATGATGTCCTTAATCTATTGCTTGTTGCAAGATATTTGTGATTTGGAGTAATTACTTACTGCCATTATTTTTTCCGTTCTTGAAACTGAGAGGATGATCTTTTGATTCTGTCTAGATTCAGTAAACTTTCTCTAATTTTCTTTTTGGAATGGAAATCTGTCTCACACTTCCACAGTCATCTAATTTAGGAGTAAAAATTCGTTTCAAATTTTCATGTAAGATTGTAAGGATTTTTTATTCCTTCTTCTCTCTAACCCAGCTAGGTGTGTAGGAGGAACTAATTGATCAGACAACATGATTCAGGAACTTTGCCCAAATCCAGTATTTGTCCAAGATGGAACATTGCAGTACGATGTAACTCCAGGAAAATTAGGTAAAATTTATGGCATTTCTATATTATTCCATCCAATATTTTTGGCAATTCTGCTTAAAATGCCAAAAATTAAAAAAAACAAAACAAAACACGTTGACTTTAAGGTATCCGACAACCCTAAAATTGTGAATTCTGCTAAAAATTGACAATTTTTATGATTATATTTATAGGCCATCTTATTAGCTTTATAAAAATACCAAGTTTATTGTTTTCCGTTCACTAGAACAAAAACTACAAGCGTTTTAGTAAAAGCAGATGCCATTACTTTAACCAAGATGACATACTTTAAAACGCGTTTTACTCGAAATGTGATTTTTTGAAAACAATCAAACGGGGTCAGCGATTGCTAAAAAAGTTTTGAACATAACTAACTGACATTTTTTCTGTAAGTTCTGTATAATAGTAGAATTGTTTTAACCTTCAGATTTATCAATCACTATTTTATAACAAAATTTAAGTCCCTTATGTGAATATAATCACTGTTTTCTTAAGCAATTTCATATAATAACTGAGATAAAGTGCTCTAGTTTTTGTAAAAAAGAAAATATTTCTTATCCTGAAAGTCATTTAAAAAATGAACAATATAGCAACACATTAGATTTTAAAAAAATTGAAAATTTGCTTATATAAACCTTGGTACAGAATGGACCGCTTGTATGCCATTTTTTGTCAACTTTTACCTATTTTTTCCCATTTTAGTAATAATAATTACTTTTTCTCCTTTTAATTTTAGTACATTTTTATTAAAATGCACTAAGCAAATCTAAAAATAATAAAAAAATCCCCATATCTACTGTTTTTAGAAAAAAAAAGCTGTCGCAACCTGTCGGATACCTTAAAGGTTTTACGTGATAAACCCTTTTGTGCTTTTAGTAAAATAATTTTTTGCGATATTTTAAAGTTAAAGATGTTTTAAAACTTCTACTTATATTTTTCTCTATTAATAAATTACAGACGTAATAATAATCACTGAAATATGAATTTTTTAAAAAAGTATTTAGATAAGAGATCTGTTAAAAATTTAGTATTATTTCATTTCCAATAGTAAATATTACTTTGGCGACTCTCTCTCTCGCTGATATATTAATCAAATATATTTACTACAAATTAATTTATTAGTTTTGTGATAAGGATAAGATTTTCATTAATGTATCTTTAATGTAATTAAAAATATTCGCCTACAATGAATGAGCCAAATTTAAGAATTATTTATATACTCATATATTTAAACTTTTAGATAAAACAAATAATTTTCTGTAAATTATTAATTATCGCTCTTAAAATAACTGAATATTTTACAATACAACTTAATAAAATTTTTATTCAAAGAAAAAAAGTTTTAAATTAAAATAATACATTTATGAAACACTCAATGGTATATAACAAATGGAAAATCTGTTTACACATCAAATTTTACTTACACACTGTTGTTTGTAAAAAATGCAACGCCATGAACAAATCATAAGAATTAAATGAACTTTGCAGAAAGTATCAATTATAGGATGTTACGTAAAATAATAAAGTTTCAGAGCATCCACGCATGCACGGCGTGTGCAGCTCCCTCTGAACTGATGCTGAAAGCATATAAATATAGGGCTGTAGTGGGACGTGGAAAATAGTTAATGACTATTTGTTAGTGGCGAGCGTTTAGTGAGACCGAAGTATGCCTCCTCGACGAAATAAAGAGAAATTCCAACAACTTACGGAGTTTAAACTGGTGAGGATTATCGGCCTTCAATAAGTATTATTTTCCTATCACGCAATAGGAGATCGTGTGCCGCGGAACAGTTCCACAGTAATGCGAGTTTGGAAGCAGTGGAGAGACGAGCACCGAATAACTAGAAAAACTGGGAGTGGATGCCGGAAGGTGATGTTGGCACGTGACGATCTACATCTGCTCCGCATGGCTGTGAATGACCGTAGAGCTTCCTCCAGGCAGTTGGCAGCACGTTGGTCTACTGCTACAGGTGTACTAATGTCGTCTTCGTCAATTTGTCGACGTCTGCTGCCCCGTAGATTGCGTAGAAGGGTGCCTTTATACAGGATCCCCAACACGGCAAACCATCGATGGCTGCGTCTGCAATGGGCTCATGTGTACAGATCCTGGCAAGCTGATTGGCACCAAGGTGTCTTTTCACATGAATCACGCTTCAATTTGTGGGACCATGATAGCATCATTCATGTAAGACACTATGCCGGTGAGCGCTGCCTTCCAGAATGCGTAATCGAACGACATAGTGGCCTAACACCCGGAGTTATTGTTTGGAGTGGGATTTTGTATCAGGGGCTATCCAATTTGCTACTAATTGAGGTAATCTCAATAGAAACAGGTACATCCGTGAAGTGCTACAGTTCGAAAACGTTCCCTTCCTTTAAGGCATTCCCGGAGCTATCTTTCAGCAGGATAATGCACGACCACATGTTACAAAGACTGTTTGAGACTTCTGTTCAGCCCAACACATACAACTTTTTTCTTGGCCCTCTTATTCACCGGATATGTCGCCTATTGAGCACTTGTGGGATTTGGTTGGTCGGCGTCTCGCTCGTGACCCGCGTCCTGCAGCTTCAAATTGTCGTAGCCTTTCACTACCCCTATGATTATTAACTCCCCTTTGCGTATTATATAAATCTGGGTATGTTGGATTCATGATTAATGACTACTTATTTAATAAATCAATCTTATTTATTGACCTTTCTTAATTGAGAAATACACAAATATTATTCAAACTTTAAGATCAACAAAGTACAGTGGAGTGCGAGAAGAATCTGATTATGAACGACGGAATACTAACTGAATCCACGGAGAATAACGCATACAATCAAACTACGCATTTATATCTAATTTATGAAAACAACTGACCTGATACCTTTTCTTAAGGTAGGTTCTTCTATATCTGTATTGCTTTAAGGAGCGGCTTCAATCTTAGCTATCTTTCCGTTCCGTCTCGAACTGGCTTTATGTGTACCTTTTAGTAAACTCTTCTCCCGACAAATATATTTCCAGTAGCAAAACTACTCTCTCAATTCTCTCTTAATCAACCTCATTCTCTTCATTTCATTTCTCCCTTTTATATCTTTTTCGAACTCGCTAAACCCGAAATTATCTCTTTTGCATAAGTCATACTTTTGACTCTCGGCGGAGATTGGTTGAAATAAATAAAATATTTAAAGACTCGAGAGAAGGTTAGTGAAACGCGTAAGCACCCGTCACAAAATGAAGAATTTTTTTGTGCATACAAGCAATATGGAATACTTTTCCACAAGCAGACATTCAAAATCTGTTTGACTCCATGCCACATCGTATATCAACACTTATTGCAGCGCGTGGTGGCTACGCCAAATACTGATTTCGGATACTTAATATTGTTTTTTTCTTTTGAAAATTTCCTCTTTTATTTGTACTAATACAAATCGTTTGTGCATTCAATTTCATTTAATTCTGATCATTCCTTCATGGAGTTCCATTTTTTGCAAACAGCAGCTTAGAAAGAAATAAACTCAATAATTGATACAATATATTGTCATTAAGGTAAGTTTCAGGATGAAAGTTAAGCGATATGCAACTGCATAGAATCAGCAGCATAAGAATAATAGCGTAGTAATAAAAATATTAATAATGGTAAATAATTCTCGTAGTGAAAGTCCTTTAATCAATTTTACGTTGGTTAATAATAATTTCAGTTCGTAATATCTGTTTTAATATTCCTGAATTTCACCTAATAGTGATACTAAAATGAATTTCAGAATATTTTATCAAATAAAAGGACTTCAATATTTCAAACTATGTCCAGCATCATGTTAAGATTTCAAATCGACTAAGTGGTAGTGTGATATTTATATGATCCCCAAAATATTACATTCTTCAACGAATCTTAATCCAATACTTTTTGATTTTAAAGTACCCAAGAATGAGCTAAAATGCGCGTCTCAACTCTATTTTAAGATTGTATAGAATACCTTTTATAGGTTAAAACCAATAACATCTCTTTCACTTTTAACATCCTTTCTTAGAAATAAACATCATCGAAAAATTCTAAAAGCATGTTCTATTTGTCCTGGTTTTTCCGATATATTTTACAGCAATACGCAATACTATGTATTGCTATTATATTTTAGTGCAATGAAAATTTTTGGCATCTAATACTTTAGAATGGAGTTTTATTGCTTGAAAATTCCGGATGATCATTGTAGTATAATTTTTCAGGAATTGATTAATATTAATTTGCATACCTCTTATATCATGTATTATTTTTTAACAACTTAACATGCCATTTAAATGAATTATGACAATTATCATTTTTTAAATAGAGACATCAACTGTTGAAAGTAAAGAGATGGGAAAGGAGGATTTAACTTATTTTTCAAATTCATTTGTTGTTTTAGACTACTATTTATATCTAATTAATAGTTTATATAATAGTTAAATGATAGTTCATTAAAGGAGTCAATTGCAAATATTCTAGCAATGAAAATGTTTAATAAAAGCTTTAAATTTATAATAATTTAAAAATTATTGTTGTCAAAAATTGTTGCATTCATAGACATTAATGATATCAAGTTTCTATTTCTGATTGTTTGTGCTCTTATTGTGATTGTTTATGCGTGAAGATGTAATATATTTTGAAATAAAAATTGCAAGTAGTGTTTGGGTAATGCAAGAAAATGTAATTTTTTCATAATTTCTATTTAAGATGTGAGCCAGGAAAGTTTATTTTGTTTTTTCATGAACGATATAAAAGGGATTATAAATTTTTTGGGGGAAATTAGATGACTAGAAAAAATACAGAGTAATTTTCTAAAAGTTTTTTTTAACATATTTTGTTGTTGCATCAGAGATTCATGGCTGACTAAACTGCATTCTAACCCCAAAAGTACTTAAATTAATTTTTTTCGAAGCAGGAACTTATTCACACAATGGCTTCCATACAAACAAAAATAAATTCTCTGCATAATGTTCATCACATTTGTTATGGAAATATCGATGAAAGAGAATTTTCTTTTTATTAAGATGATGCAAACACAAAGAGCGATAGTTTACATTTTTTTTTGTTTCGGTGCTGTTATTTACTTGTACGTTAGAATTCTATTTAAATGATTATAGTTTTTCTAAGAAAGGTGACATCGTTCTTTATTTTGTTTAGGAGTGAATCTCTTATTGTTGTTTCCTTTGAAGATTACGAAGTGGAACTTATTGGGTGAATGCCATTGAGAAGAAATGTAAATAAAAAAGATGCCTAATTTAGTGCATTTTGTCTGAAATAAAAATCCCATTCTTTTGTTCATGTTCTATTTAAACGATATTGTTGGTGCATAGTTATTTTTAACGCCACGCAAGAACTCATTTTTAGCAAATTATAACTTGTAACGAAAAGATTTTAAAAGTTTTCCTTTATTGTACCTCCCAGATTTTTTTAAAAAATGGTTTGTCTTAAGTTATATCTTTATTTTAGAAAAATGTCCAATGATTGAGATTATGTGCTCCATTGTCGTAGTAAAAGGAAATATTTTAAAGATAAAATATCTTATTTAGTCAATTAAGACGCGTTGAATTACTTATGCAGTTTATACATCTCATTTCTTTAATCCTCTCAAACATATTTAAAACGAAAGTTATATCTATCAAGTAAATAAAATAAAAATTATTTTCCCAGCTTTTAAAATGTAAAATAATTTTTTTAGCTTTTAAAAAATCACTATTTTACTGAAAGCAGTTTAAAAAATATTTTTCATTGCTGATCGTGTAAAAAGTTGAATTATTAATAAAAAATGTACTTTTTCTATTTATTGTCAGTTCTAAGAGATATAAAACGAGGACAAACATCACAAATTATCAGACGATTTAAAAAAGGTTACACTCAAGATTGAAAAGTATGTTGAAAATCTCAATGATTTTGATATATTAAACCATCTATAATAGTATTTACGAGAAAGAAATTGCTAAAAATGATGAAACTAAGACAAAGACTAGATTTTGGAGCAAATTGGCTCACTCAACAGTAACCAGACTGACTAAAAACAGGATTTTTCAATTGAAAGGAATAAGAGATGGTGCTTTTGTGCTAAGGAAATAGTAAGTCGTGTTTTTGTGCCGAATGATGATCCTGAAGCAGCTCCGACTTCAAAAAATGCTTTTGTATCCTGACTGTTCTTCCGAAGTATTCCCAGTGGTATTTAATTGGATTGAGGTCAGGTGACCGACTTGGACAGTCCAAATCTTCCCTTCTCTCAGCTATAAACCAATTTGTCAGCATTTTGGAAATGTGCTTGGGATCATAATACTGCTGAAAGACACATTCACAGAACATTTTTTTACCAGCATAAGGCAGCTTGTGATCTTCTAAAATCCTTTTATATGCATTTTTATCCATAATCCCATTGATGTGTACGAGGGGGAGTAGGTCATCACACACAGGACGTAAAGTTCTCCAGACCATTACTGATTCGTCTCCGTGTCACACTATTCAACGTTTGTACTGGAGATCTATTCCGGTTACTTTGGAAGAATCTATAAACGTCGGAAACCACATCCAAACAAATTGAATTTGGATTCAAAGCTCCAAAGGACCATCTCAAATCTTTGGTTGCCCTCGTTTCATGTGCTCCGCAGCGAATTTCAATCGGATTTTCCTATTATTTGCCGAGATGAAAATTAATTTTGTAAATACCCATGCACACAATCCCGTCACATCGATACCGTCTTATAGTGTCCTTACTCATTGAGAGTCCATGTTCGATGATCATCTTTTTGCATATTTGTTTGTTTGAGTCAGCGACATGAGTGTTAGATGTGTGTGTGTGTGATCTTCCTTCAGATAACCGCGTATTAACATTGAGTGATTTTTTTCAGAGCTTGGAAGAACTTGTTTATCAAAACTATTCTTCCACTTCTTTATTGTGTAACCAACAGTTGATTTTGGAATTCCAAACTTGCTTGTGATAGCAGAATATGAGTCATTTCCCCACTTCTTTAATAGGACACCAAACCATATCGCTTACATTGAATTCTCTTACTGAATTAGGGGATCCGTCTGAATTTCACAATATCACATGTATTTAAGGCATTAAAAATGTGAATTTTAACAGATCATCTAAAAAATTCTGCTTTCAACGTTTCAAATTTACACTTGGTATATTTTAAATTAACAGTTTTCACACATGTCCTTAGTTGCGCGCCATATAGGATGACTAAAGCTACAAATTACTAATTTACATTAATAAAAAACTTTGCTTAAAGAGAAAGTTAGGATAAAAACATCTTTTTAGGTGTCCCTTTATTTAAAAAATTATTCTTAAGATGTGAATTTATGAGCTACTATTTGAAAGTAAAACTAAATTTGAATTAGGAGAGAAGTAGTTTGTAATTTTCATATTGAGCTAGTTTGGATACTCACGTGGCACTTTGTTGCTAAAACTTTATAAGATTAAAATAGATGACAAAGAGAATGAGAATAGTATAAGTTCGGAAAGATATCATCCTATAAGAAAATCAAGAAAAACAAAAATATATATTAAATAACTTTAAGGATACGTTAGAAAAGAAATTCTATTTTACCATTTAAAAAAGTTTTCAAAAGAACGCTCTAAATCACCTGCTTGTATTTCATTAAATATAGCAATACATGGGATAATAAGAAATTACTGATCAATTAGAAGCTAAATTGATTAGACTTCCATTTTTATTGACAAAGAAAAAAATTGGATAACAGATCTTTCTAGTCCATGAAATAAAATGCATAATAAAATATCAATTTTCAATCGATGTTATGCAGCTCTTTTGTAAAATAATCAATTTAAGAAATTTTTTTTGATTATGTTTGGATTTGACTACTTGCATTTTAAAGAAAAACAATTTATACAAAATCTTTAAAATTTTAAGAGCTACTCAAACTTCCAAAATAAAAGTAATGTGATAGAATTAAAGTAGCCGTAGTAGCCTAGTGGTCAAGGTCACAGACGCGCAGCTGGGATGTCATGAGTTTGAGCCCAGTACCGCTGAAGGACTACTGTACAAAGAAGGTCGATGCATGTTAAATATGTGGAGGCCCAAACGCGTTCTCCCGTTGGTGTGGTGTGGAAGTTAGGTGAGGGGTTGTGAGCACACGTGTCTTCGTCACTTGAAAATGGTTCAAAATTACGAGGTCCGTTGAAATTAACCCTTGTGCAGCTTTATAGTGCGACGTAAATATAACTCTTTCTCATTGATTGAATTTTTTAAAAAACTATTATAAGACATAAAATACTCTAAATTGTATTCTTTGAATATAGTCAGCAGAAAGATATAAACGGGTATTTTTCTTATATTAATTAACAAGGAAGATGTCTATTTCTAAATTAAAAATTTCTATTAAGAATTTATGCATTGAAATAGGCTTTGGGAAGTAATATCTAGTCTCAAATTTCACTTCCAAGTGAGTGAAAAAAGTATTATTTTTTTTATATTGACAATTGAAACATTTATTTTTACATGCAACTAGATAATTTTTCAGTATATGTTTAGCAGCTTACAGCTTTTTTTGTGTTTACATCAGTTAATATTTGTTTTCCTAAAAATAACAAAGAGTTTTAAAAGCAGGAAAAATAAAAGCAACTTTAAAAGTTTTTAAGATATTTTTTTTTGGATAATAAGGAAAAAACCACCAAAAAATTATTTAGTATGTATAATAATCATTATTAATTATTTAAGATAAATATTTTCAACTCATATCTTGTAATTTTATTTGAGATAGAAACCCTAAATATAAGTTTGGTGGAATTATGTGACAATAAATTCCGTAGGATCCCAGATTTGGATTTTTCATCATGTTTTTCCTGAGGTTATCAAAACAAGCATGCTTATTTAATACACTGCTAAACAAATTAGGAAAGCACAAAAATAAGTGAAGAAAATCATGCAAAATAGCTATTAGATCCTATTAGCAAGATATGCAAGAAGTGGGCATAAATGGAAAGCATACATGGATTAAAGTACAACATAGAAAAGAGGACGCAAAAAGAAACCAATGGGAACTTTAATTGTTTGAAATAAGGAAAAGAGCACAAAAAGAGGGCTCAACTCAGCAACTGGACTCCATGTAAACGTTAAAAGATATTTTTTGAAAAGGATACATGATTTTAATACGGTGTAAAATCTCCTCAAACAACTAATTTTGTAGAAAATTAGTTTCCACAGAGATAATGAAGTTATCGATAAAAAATGGAGGAATGCTGTTCCACATTCTTCAAGAAATGAAATATCCCAGACGGTAAAGATAGATAGTTGATTTCTCTGCAAAGCGTCGTCTTTATGATCAATCGCTGGATCGGATATAGATCAGGAGAGCTTTTTGTTCACCCAAATATATGCCTTTGTTTCAGGTTCAACACTATATACCACCAGTTGAGTTATATGAGACCTGGCGTTATCATGCTTTTATTGAAAGGAATTGGTAAAAACGGTTTCTGCGCCAGGTATTACGTGAGATCTCGATCAACATATCTTTTTTTTTAAGAGTTCCTCCTCCTTGTGTGCCAACAAGTATAGCATAAGGCTTAAAAACGTAAGTCAATACTCAATCAATAGTGGCAGGAAGTTTCAAGTACAGGGATACAAGCACAAATGGGAATCAAAAGGTAAAAAGAAACAAGAAGGAATGCAAATATAATAAACACAGATCAAAATACAAGATTGCTCACATGCAAAAACGGAGACGTTCAGTAATTAAAATTATACAATGGTAAAGGTTTGGAAGCACTTTGTGATCAGAATAAGATTTTCAAAAAACAAAAGCATAAAAAGCATACATACACACAAATACTTAAAAATATACACACAGACATATATATATATATATACGCACTCGCAAATATACACATATACATACACGTACAGTAAATGTTAGCAAATACATAAAAAATAATAATAAAATTAAAAAAAATTAAAATTTCCAATCTAAACAATACGAGAAAAAATGCTATTAATATATGAACAAAACGATGTAAAAGAAGACTTGCTATGAATAAAGGCAGAGAAAGGAGCAAGCCACGCTATATTGTTCTTTTGTAGGCAATTCATGAGAGTACGTCTTTCGGAAGAGAATTTAGCACAAGCAAATATTAGATGCCTGACATCCTGGACTGTGTCACTGGAGCAAGAACACTGGTCAGTAGGCGACAAATTGAAGCGTTTCAAATAGGTTTTAAAGTTTCCATGCCCAGTTAGAAACTGGGTAAGTTTAAAATTAGGATGAAAGTGTTTAGCCTTTAAACGTATCTGAATAGAAGGAATAAATTCCTTAGTAAAGAGCGCATTATTTGATATTTGATATAATTTATTCCACTCAGAAATAATTTTTTCCTTAAAAATGTTCTTATGATTTCGGAATGCTCTTAGGAATCAAATTGCTTAATTTTGAAGCTTCTTTTGCAAGCCAGTCAGCACGTTCATTACCATAGATTCCCGTATAACCTCGAACAAAAGAAAAGAAAACTTTTACACCTCTGCTTCGAAGAAAATTGAGATCAATTTGCGTTTTAACAATCAGTTGATTTTAGGAATCATTAACATATCTTTGAGCCGATTAATTGTTATAACAAATAGTATGCAGCTCTGTATGCAGAGCCAATTCTAGGATGTCGGCCCCCAACGTGCGAAGACGTAATGTACCACCCTGTTAGAAAATTTTTCATATATTTTGACTAATATTTAAACTTATCTACCTGTAAAAGAGTAAAAAATTAAAACATTAATAAACACACAAATACAATTTTAAATGAAAAGCCTTATGTTTTGGTTAGCGACAAAATACTTCAATAAAATAATAAGCAAACAAAAATATTAACTTTAAAATAAAAATACATATTTTATAATTAGAAATAAAAAACAACAAATTGTATTCAGAAAATATAATTTTCTATAAAATAAAGGTGTTTTTTTAAAAAAATTAACTTAAATATATGCCTAAATATTTTGTACTTCGTTAGGAAATACACTGTACAAACTTCATTAATTCATAAATATAACCAAAGACTTTTATAGAAAGCATTTTTCTCTAAAATGTTTTCTATAAAACAAGAACAAGGGACAAGAGTTACTAAACATTACATTATATGATCAAATGAATAAAATAAAAGTTTTGTGCTTACCACAGACCTACATAATTCTTATTTAAACAAAATTTAGAAGTCAGACCATTTCATTAATTTTTAATATTTATTTACACTTATCTTGATTATGTTACCTGTATTATTATGTATTAAATTAAAATTGAATCAACATAATGAAATGATAATGGTGTTTCTTATATTCTCTTATATATACTGGAATAGTCCCAGATAAGAAATGATAAATTATAGTTGATAATATTAAGAGTGCGTTTGTGTGATATTTTGCTTAAAAATCTTTGATAAAAGACCAATTTGAAATTCACAAAATATTGTTTTCTGCAATTATCGACGTTTGTTTAAAGAGATCTTTCATTGCTTGATGAATAGTTTGATAACTGTCACTATTTTTAATATACAAGGAAAGGTCAATACAATAAAGCCAAAAATAAAATTTTAAATAATTTTTAGTAGTAATTAATTTTTATTGCAAATAATCGTTAAACCTGGAGAGCAAAGTCTTAAACCTAAACACCCAAGAGTGTAGTTGAACATTGGCAAGGGGAAGGGGTTCCACATGCGCAGTTTCCCCTCCATCGCTCTTGATATTATTCGATTGATTATAATCCTGTGTATATATTACGTAAAATTAAATTAAGTATTTGCTATTCATAATTTATTTTATTTAATGCTAATTATTTATTCAATAATTTATATATTATATATTTTTGTTCATGACAATCGGTAATTATATTAGGGTAAGATTCGAAAATGGCGGACTGTCGACCATCGTTTCCTCTGCTTAAAAAATTCCTGTGGGCGCCCCTGGTCTGAAATATAAAAAAAAATGCTGACTTCATAAACATATTTATTTCCCACATATCTAAATTTTTTTGCTGAATGCGAAAAAAATTTTAAAATTACTTTTTAAAAAAAATATTTATAAAACTGTTGTAAATAAACATATCTGAAATTCTTAGTGTAATGAATAAAATAAAAGATTGATCTGACCGTATATCAAAACAGACAATAATAGACAATTTTGTGCCTTAATTTATAAATTAATATACTTGGTTAAATATTTGGAGATAATTAAACATGGCTTCATCAATTCAATGTTAAACGTGAGGCATACATGAGGTGTTATGAAGAACCATCAGATAGTTAGATAGATAAAATAGTATATAAGCACGATGACAAGTAAAGGACCAAGTGGATTAGATGATATTAAATTACTCTTCGACTGGGAGAGGGAGTATACATGTAAGCGAGCAGATGAGTTGTAGATAATGATTAACTTTTAATATGTTTTTTTTATTTCTCTTTTTTAGTTTTATATTGTGAATCTCTTCAATCACCTATTTGATTATATGGCATTTTGATACAGTTAGGACTAACAAGTACCTACAACATAAAATAAAATTTAGAACTTTACCAAACTTCGCTAACATTAATAATACTATGGGAATATTGAAGTGTTTTTCAAACAAGCTTTGTAATGAAAATCGTTTAATCAAAAGAAGTTGTAAGAATCTTTCTCAAATAACTTGATACCAATACAACTGTAAGAAACTACCTTTTAATAGAGGTATGACACTAACACTAAAAATGAAGACAGGGCATTATTTATAATTGATGTAAAACCATAGACATAAAAATCATTACTTTCCCTTATTTTGTTTTTCTAAATTGTAAGGTCATTATTAAATTGAAAACTTTTATTTTCTCCAAAAGATATTGAAATTAAACACCTCTTGCCTTAGGTAATTAACCATATTAGACATTTCCTTAAAAACAGTTTTCGCAAAAATCGTATTTGAGATACCTTTGTTAAGCATCGATCCAAAGTACGCCGCCAGTCCCTTTTATAAGCAAAAAAAACCCCATTTCTATCACGGTATTGTCGACTCTGTCATGAATTTTGCTATCAAATGATGGATGTGTGTAAAGAGTAGACATTAATGGACAATGTGGACCAACACGCTGAGCACTAACTTTCTACTTTGAGAAATTCGCCTAAAATATTGCTTGATTGATAGAACTATATGCTGACTATGGTCACCCGAGTGCGGTGCGCGCGCTGCACACCTGCTAGAATCGGCCCAGTCCGTACGTTCCATACGCGTTAATTCTAACCCATACCATCCACCCACTTCGTTTGTACTGGGATCATTCATAGAAGAACATTCTAGAACCCTTCCTTTCATACCAGAAATCTTCGAATGTAACATTCTATACTGAATCGAGACTCGTCAGTAAACAGGCCTTGAGACTCAAATCACATTTTATCCAATCTCGATGTCCGGTAACTACCTTCTTCGAGACGTAAGATGTCTTGAGATGAAAGGAGCACCTATCATTGGCTTAAAAGCATAGATACCACCTTGACGATGCTTACTTTGAACTGTTTGGCTTGACACTTTCTATACTTTTGTCAAAAGTAATTACCATTGCGGCTCAATGCCACTGCCCATTTTGTCTAAACGAGCTGTTAACAAAAGATACCGATCATCAATTGATGTAATACTCGTAGCACGTGGACTACTTTGCCTTGATTAACATCTGACCTTCTCTACTTCTCGATTACATAACTTTAGAATGACACTTCTTGCCTTTCAATAGGATTCACTACACTTCTTTATGATTTTCTGATAAATCCCAATGTTACGACGTTTTCAAAACAAAATCTGGTCATCTGTGTTTTACAACTGATATTGTGACAAATATTTTTTTTAGGAAAACTGCACCTATTTCCTTTTTTTGTTTTGTTTTTGACGTCATGCATGTTGATTTGTGTATGAAATTGTCTTCTGTTTCTGCTACACACAAGACTAAGGTTGTTTGGCTTTACGATAGTTATCAGTAGAAATATTTGCGTAATTTCGTAAACGCCTTGTGTGCTCCCCTAAGTATTTGACCAGTATACCTGAATACTCATAGTTTTAGAGCTGGAGAGCATTTTGAGTTCTGTAAGCTAAATTTTCTTGACTTAATTGTTCGGTATCAATTTTTAACGATGCCATATTTATGTAATATTTGTTAATGGGATTTAATACATATATAATTGTTTACTTTACATTATAGCATAAACGACTGTTTTTCTACACAAACCTATTATTAGTAAAACTGATAATATTTTTGAAACCATCCAAAGTTATTTGAATATAAACTAGAATGGGGCAGGGGAACCTAAAATGATTTGGAAAAAAAAAAGAATTTAATAATCATTAAATTATTTCAGAAAAATTAAGGTCTCCTAATATGCTTTACTTAATAAGGAAGTTATGTTAATTTAAGTTCTAATCTCTCTTTGACTGTAGTACCAACTCAAAAAGGGCGCACCATTTCATTGTGGTCATACATTACATATTACATCAATTTATAGTAATGTCATTGTTCCTGCAAAGCAGAAACATTCATTAGAGGAACAATGCGAAAGCATATATCCCCAAAT
Organism: Trichonephila clavata; assembly: GCA_019973975.1. Lineage (NCBI taxonomy): Eukaryota > Metazoa > Arthropoda > Arachnida > Araneae > Nephilidae > Trichonephila > Trichonephila clavata. Next base: position 61,042 of record BMAO01002921.1, read on the forward strand.
CAACCTGTATGTTAAATCAGATTATGAGAATTCATTATGCTTCAAACTGAGTATTATGCTGCCATGAACATCATACGATCATCGTGACTTTATTAAAGCTTGCCATGATGTACTGATATAAATCCATTTAGACTGAGCAGATAGATTACTATAAAATATGCATTTAATTGCAGGAAATCTAAGCTTCGTAAATAGAAAAAAAATTTTAAAATTGAATCCAAGTCCAAGAAGAAGAAGAGTACAGAAAACTGGAGAAAAAAAATGAAAAATGACCTTCCTGAAAAAAATTAGACATAAAATGAAATATATATGTGATGGTGATTGAGTTTTCATAACGTGCTGCTATTTGTAATAAATCTGTACATGGATCAGAATGCGATTAAATTTTCCTTTTATTGCCATTTAATAAAGTTATTTTTAATTGAAAATTAAAGATGCAGCGCAAAAAGTACTACCGATCGTATGTTATGAAACTTTTTTTATTGATTTTGAATAGATAAAAAAATAAGATCAAGTGAAATTGCTGCGTCATCTGAGTTAAAAATATTCTAGATATTCTATTCTTTATATACTTTTCTATAACCTGACAAAATTTTAAAGCTCTAAACTTAAAAAAACACAAAATTATGATAGCTTTTGCGTTCATTTTTATTCACACCCCTATGGGAAATCAAAACTTTAAACTTACTTATCTCGGAAAGATAAAATAACTAGTTTATCTTCATTTAAAATGCTAAGGCTTTTTTTCTATTATGCCTAATGCTATGCATTTTTTTACCTATTGCCAATAGTACATGTAACAAAAGTTAGTATGCATTTTTGAATCAAAGCAATACTTATTTTTTTAAAAATAATTGAACTTAGAATTTGTACGTTTTTTAAAAAATTTTCAATAAGCATTCATAAAAAGAAGTATTGAACGAATATTAATCATGTTATTGCAAAGCCTATACCAACTTTTGTTATGCATAGTTGACGTACTTGTAAATCAAATTTTATGGGTGTATGTAAACTTTTGTAGGAGGAGTAGCATTTTAAAATTACTTCACAAATTTTAAGTTTTTTTCCTTAACAAATTAAATGGCTAGCTTCTTATGAAATTTTGAGCACAAAATCGGTTTTACGTAGTGTACACACATAGGAGGCAACCAAATTTTTTTTAAAATCCTTAAATTAAAATTTTTTGCTTAAATCGTACCATGTCCCCTTATTATTAATCCATTGATACGATTATAGCTTGATATTCCTACTACTATTGAGTTTCAAAGTGCAAGTACTCACAGTACTGGAATTTGAAAGATAAATTTAATACAGCATTTGTTAAGCGACTTGAGCTTTCATTTTGATATTAAAAACATTTTAATCAACCAAATTTCGTTTTCTTATCATAAGGTATTATGCTTGGGACTGTATAGAAAAATTCTTTATTATGTAGGTATTCATTGATAATATATATAATCTGGCTGAATCTACTGTAATTTACCTGAATGCGCCAAAATTATTCAATAAATTAAATATTTCACGTATTATTTAAATAATAAAATATTTTTACAAAGAATTATTATAAAAATAAATCCAGGTGGAATTTTTTATTTTGCTCAATTTGTATTTTTATTATGTGTATCTTACACTATTAAAATTCAAAGGTAAACAAACGTATCTATCTATCTATCTATCTACCTATCTATCTATCTATCTATCTATCTATCTATCTATGTATGTATGTGCGTCTATCTTCTCACGAACCGCACCACTCAAAAAGTCGCGGAAGGTACCAAAAGATCGGGAATTTTCCGGGGAAGCCGTATTGCCTATTTATATATTCCGATATTGTAATTAGTTAAAAAGATATTAATTAAAAACCTTAAAACGCCTAATTGTTTTACTCCTGCCGGTTGTTTACATAGCGGAACTTCCCTTCCGTTTCGGCCGAGCGGTAATCTTACGTTTTCCATCATATTAAAACTGTCATCTAATTTTCGATGTCAAAATTAGACAAAAAATAATTACAGAATCGGAAAGATCATTTATTTCGCCACGACACGGTATAATTATTTTTGTAAAATAACGATATTTTCTATTTTTTTCGAATTTTTTAAAATAGTGTTAAAACTGATGCGTTTTTATGAAAATTATTTCTAAATCGTTGGGTATGAATTACTTTTCGTGTTATTAAATCGATATTCTACACTAATTAACTTCAAGCCTTTCTCTTTTAGATCCATTCATTTAAAAAATAAAATTCCCAAAACTTTTTTTTAAAAGAATTTTTAAAAAGTAGTCTTAATTTTTACTTCACATTGAATAACTTCGTCATTTATGTAGATAATCTTACAAAACCTTTTTTCCGTGTGTAGAGTAATATTATCCGTAACATATACGAATATTGAAAAAATTGCTTCAAAATTACGGATTTAAAAAAAAAATTGTGATTTTCGTAAACTTATGTTTTTTTGAGAAATAAATTAAAAAGTAGTAATTTGTACATTTTTTATTTCAAAGTACGTTATTTTTGCAAATTGTTGGTGATGTTTGAGAGCATTAACGTAAAAATTATGCCCTTAAAATGAAGGTAATGATTTTTTAAAATAATTCAAAATACGCGATTTTACATTTAGCCAAACATTGGCGTCGAAAATTAGCTTTGCGCCAATGACTTTTGACTTTTTTCGCCTTCGACCGCATCTAACAAAGGGTTACACTAAAAAAATTCTGCCTTAAACAGGGGGAAATCAGTAACTTTGGCGAGTAAAAAAAAAAAAAAAAAAAAAAAAAAATGCGAGTGAAAAAATTACTTTTTCGTCCTCCCATTCATTATTATTGCCTATTTTCATTTTTCGCTACGGGTCCCGGTAGCACAGTCGGTAAGCGCGCTTCGCTTCATTTACACCGTAAAGCAGATCGTGTCTTTGCGAGTTCGAATCGGTAAGATCTCTTTTTTTCATTTCTGCTAATTTTTCCCACGTAAATTAATTTTACTGATAAATACTTATTTTAACATGATCCTCTGTTATTTTAATGTACTTTTCATTTTTTGCCTTCAAAAAGATTTTTTTCTGATTTTTAATCATTCAAAGTAATTTCTATCTTTTTCAACAATTCGATTTTGTTCATTTCTGCTTATTTTTCCCACCCCTAAATTAATTCTCTCTTCTTCAATGATTGAATTCACTTGCTGCATCCCCACTGATCTGAAATTTACTTCATTTTCAGTGCTGCCATTATGTAAGCAAATGGTATGTCACAATTAATTGCTAAATGAGCATTTTTAATCAATTTTATTAAAAATAATTAATAAGTTAGTTTTGTATAATATAATTTTTTTCGCAGATTCGTGTTTAAATAATTTTAACACAGAGTGGAATGAAAAACTATAAAATTAAAATTAAAAAAATTAAATGTTTTTATCAAATAGTATTATTTTCTTTTTGAATGTTTTTTTCAGTGAATGTTAGCATATAACTAGGTTTTCCCCCAAAAGTGGATTTTTAACACTTATATATGTTTAATCAAACATCCAAACGTTTCAAGAGCTATCTGTAGAATTTTTTTATTAGTATTTATTGATAATGGATTTAAATTAATATATTTTTTTAAAATTAAAATGCATTCAATGCATTTCTGAGATTTATTTAAAATATTTATCAGTATCGAAATTTTTGTTCTCTTTCATAAAACTTATAGTTTACTTTAAAATAATGCGTAATTGGATGAGACTTTTTTCCCCGTGTCGAATATTTCAAAAAATTCTCACAATTTTACTTCAAGAATTAAAATAGTAGTGAAATTTTATTTGAAAAATTTATACTTTCTGTTCTTTTTTCAGCATACAACTATTTTTAAAAATGCTACAGTTTCGTTTCCGGGAAAAAACTATCTTTCTTTAAAGAATTTTATAGTAAAAAAACAACTTTTTTTTTTACAAAACAATGCTGTTTATATAAAAATGATTTTTAAAACTTTCAGAATCAGTGATTTAAAAAATAAAAAGCCGAAAACTTATTTGAACGAATTTTAATAAAACACTCAAAATACTTAAATCAATCATTTAATAAATTCTTCATTCGTAAAGATAATTGCATGAAACTATTTTTCCGTGTGTCGAACATTTCAAAAAATCCTCACACTTTTACTTCAAGATTTAAAATAGTAGTGAAATTTTGTAATTTTAAAAATTTCTACTTCTCTGTCTTTTTTCAACATACAATTATTTTTAAAAAAGCTACATTTCGTTTCTGGGGCCTAAAAAATTGGAACGAAAGAATTGAAATGTGAGGGATTTTTAAAAAGTCGCACTGTTCACCTACTCCAGAGTTTTTTGGCGACGGACTTCGAAATTTTCAATTTAAAACTTTTACAATCAGTGATTTTAAAAAAAAGCCAAAAACTTTTTGGAACAAATTTTAATAAAACACTCAAAATACTTAAATCAATCATTTAATAATTTCTTCTTTTATAAAGGTAATTGCATGAAACTTTTTTCCCCCGAGTCGAATATTTCAAAAAAATCCTCACAATTTTACTCCAAGAATTAAAATAGTAGTGAAATTTTGTAATTTGAAAAAATTATTCTTTCTGTCTTTTTTTCAGCATACAACTATTTTTAAAAAAACTGCATTTTCGTTTCCGAGAAATAAAAAATTGCAACGAAAGAATTGGAAAGTGAGTGGGTGATTTTAAAATTCACCCTGTTTGCCTATTCGAAATTTTTTTGTGACGGACCTCGAAATTTTCAACCATTTTCAAGTGACGAGGACGACACCAAAGGTGACACCCATCTTTAAGAATTACCACACCACACCAACGCAAGAACAAATTTCGAAAAAGGGAGTTTTTATGACATAGTTAAAGAAATCACTCACATCGCACGCATACACACACACAAGTGCTATCGGCCTGAGGGAAACACGAAATTTCCATGGGGATGAAATTATTCACTCAGGAAAAGGAAAGAATTGCAGAGTGAGTGGGTGATTTTTAAATTCGCACTGTTTGCCTATTCGAGGGTTTTTGGTGACGGACCTCGAAATTTTCAACCATGCTCAAGTGACGAGGACGACACCTGCGCTTTCACCCATCTCTAATAATTAGAACACCACACCAACGCAAGAACAAATTTCGAAAAAGGGAGTTTTAATGACATAGTTAAAGAAATCGCGCACATAAGAGCTATCGGCCTGAGGGAAACACGAAATTTCCATGGGGATGAAGTTATTCACTCGGTAAAATGAAAGAATTGGAAAGTGAGTGGGTGATTTTTAAATTCGCACTGTTTGCCTATTCGAGGGTTTTTGGTGACGGACCTCGAAATTTTCAAACATACTCAAGTGACGAGGACGACACATGAGCTTTCACCCGTCTTTAATAATTACCACACCACACCAACGCAAGAACAAATTTCGAAAAAGGGAGTTTTTATGACATTGTTAAAGAAAGCACTCACATCGCACGCACACACACAAGTGCTATCGGCCTGAGGGAAACACGAAGTTTCCATGAGGGTGAAGTTATTCACTCGGTAAAAGCCCGTGCAACGCCGGGCTAAGCGGAGAGGAAAGAAACAAAGAAATCAAAGTAATTTCGGTAAATAATATTGGAAGTGCTGAATTTGTGAAGTTGAGTGAATATTAACGTCCCACTGTTCAGCAACACGAGGCCTTTTAGGGACGGTCCGCGTAATTTTGAACCATAGTCAAATGACGCGGACGACACCTGAGCTGGCACCCCCCTCTCCTAACTACCACACCACACCAACGGGAGGACGTTTGAGCTCTCGACAAATTTTACGTGCATCTCTCCCCTACACGGTGGGTCTTCAGTGGTACTAGGATCGAGAATTTGTGAAGAGAAGGGAAAATTTTAAGCAACAAAGCCATGACACGCACTCACGGGTCATGCACTCACATCGTACACGTCAAACCCCACAAAAGTGTTGGCTTTAGAATAAAAGGAGGAAATTAACATGGGGATTAAGTTATACCCTCGGTATAAGCCCGTGCAACGCCGGGCCATGAAAGCTAGTTTTGCTATAAATATGTATATATAATTATAATATGAGTAATACAACATTTAATTCCATAAGCAGTTAATTTTTTCACCAAATTGTTAAAAAAACCCGCACTTTTTATTGCGTATAACTAATCACAATGCTTAACACACACACACGCACGCACGCACGCAATGGACAAACTGTATCTTTTAAAAACACTATAGTGCCAATAATCTAACAAAAATAATTAAAAATAAGTGGAAATCAAAGACAGAACTAAGAAAATATCAGTGCTCCTACAGCATACAGGCAAACCTTTTGTGGCTAGCTTTCGGTAGTCTGCACCTTGTATGGGCAAACCAATTAAGGCGTTAATAATGATTTAGCATTTACACTCAATCTTGATTTCTCTTGATATAAAGGGTGCTTTTGATAACGCATGTTGGCCTTGCATTCTGAATCTCCTTAAAAAAGCGAAAATTCCAATAAATTTTTTTCACTTGTTGCTGACTTTTTAAATGACAGAATGGCCAAAATGCAACTGGGTTCGACTTCTGCAATCCGTTGTCTTGAAAGGGGTTGCCCTCAAGGATCAGTTTCTGGACCTAACTTTTGGAATATCATTATCAATGATCTTTTATTTAAACTTAATGATCTTGCCTGCTGTGAAACCATAGCTTTTGCTGATGACATTTTAATTTGTTTCTAAGGTAGGGATTTCCCTGCAGCTTTCCTACACGCACAGAAAACTTTGAACCTCGCTTCTGATTGGTCAAAGACCTTTACCTTTAGGGCTTGGCCATATTTCAACAGGATAATGCGCGACCTCACGTGGCATGCATTGTCCAAAATTTCTTCGTCAATCATCAGATTGAATTGCTTCCCTGGCCAGCTCGCTCTCCAGATCTTTCGCCGATAAAAAACATGTGGTCCATGGTTACTCAACGATTGACCCAGATTACACCCCCAGCTGCCACACCAGATCAACTTTGCCAATGTGGGAAAGCTGCTTGTTCTGCTGTACCCCAATACACATACAAAGTCTCTTTGAATCAATGCCGAGGCGTGTGGCAGCGGTGATCTCCTACAATGGCGGCTACTCTGGCTACTGATTCTGGCAGGAACCACATTTCACAGAAGTCTATAAATGTAATCATGTGATACTTAGTCTACATGTTATCTACAAAAGAAATTTTGTTGTGCTATCTCTTGTCTTTCTTGTTGTTGCATTTACGGTGGCCAGCAGTGTATTTCTGGATTCCCTCCAATCGACATTGCTATTCTTCATAATATTGCTTTTAGGGAAAATCTCGCTGCCTCTTCCATCTCTAATTATGATTGCACTATGTTTCCATTTTTTTCTCCCTCATCCTTCAGAGAGGAATTCCATCAATATTATAAAGCACAGTGACAAAAATACTGATGATTTTCCTGTTATTTGCTATGCTGATGGTAGTAAAATTTCTGGTAGAGTTGGGTTCGCTTTTGTTGTGTTCAGGAGGGGTGTAGATTTTGAGTGCTTTCAATTTAGAATTCGTGATGAATGTACAGTTTTTGTAGCTGAACTTTTATGTTTAAACTTCGCCATTAAATGGATCACTGAACAAAATAGTGTCTCGGCCGATCTCATCTGTACAGACTCTCTTTCCTCCTTGGATTCTCTTAAGTGTATTTCTTCATCTAACATTATAATCGTCGAGATCCAAAAGCAACTGAAAAGCCTAAAAGATAAAAACATCTCAATAGATTTTGCGTTTGTTCGCGGACACACGTGCATTTTTGGAAATGAGCGGGCCGATTGGCTAGCTAAGGCTGCAACCAAGCGCAAAATTGACATTGACGTTAATATTCTTAAGTCATTTTACAAGAAGACTATGAAGGAAAGAATGGTGGAGTCTTGGAACCAAGAATATCTAACATGAAATAATGGGAGCGTTACAAAGAAGTTTTTTCCAATCATTAATGAGAGACTGTCCTGCCATCATTTTTATACTAATAACAAAATAACCCAATTTCTAACTGGTCATGGCAACTTTAAAAGCTACTTGAACAAATTTAATTTAATTCAGTCATCTTCCTGTGACTGCGATATTGGTAAAGAGGAAAATGTAGAACATGTGCTCCTTCTGTGTTCCAAGTTTGAAAGAGAACGGAATATCATAAGACTGGCATTCAAGGGACTTAACGTAAATTGGCCTCCGAATCTTCCTCAACTGGTTTCCACCAGAAGTACTTTTAGAAAGTTCAGTGAGTTTGTTATGAGTATTTGTAATTCTTCCTAACCTCAAAAAATTATTATTTTTTTTAAATTTAAAATTTTTTCTTTCTTTCTTTATTTTTTGTTTCTTTGTATTGTGTGCTTAATACTTACTTCTGTAAGCCCTGTGTGATACTTTGCGGCGCACGGGGATTTTATCATTGTTTTTCAATAAAAAAAATAACGATTTTATTAGTTGTATAAAACATATATCGTATCAACGTAAATAATAAAAAAAAAGGAAATTTTGGGGTTTTTTTTTCATTTTTGCGGAAAGAAATTCTAAATTAGTTCTATGTATATATACATATATTTATATTAAATCTATTTTAATAAATATATTTAAAATTCAATTATTTAAAATGGAGTAATAAAAGTGATTAAGAATGATTCTCAATTGTTAAATTAGTCTGAGAACTTTCTTTATACATAATAGTCATTAACTAAAGTGAAAATTGAACAATTTTAGTTCCTTCAATCACCTTCAAGTAAATTTTTGTTATAGAAATGTTAAATAATAACTATAAAATAGTTGCCAAAAATAAATTTATTAATTGGCTTGTTTGTATAGAATAAAAAGTTCAGTATTATATACAACATTCTACAGTAATTTTGCGATGAATATTTTATTACTTTATAGATTTATAATGATATAAAAATCCTAATTATAAGGAATCATGTTATGATATCCTTCATATCTCACAGTTCTTGCTTAAGCTTTATTTCAAGAAGCAGCATTTGATGAAAACACTATTCGCTGGGATGAAAAACACTCTCCTCACAAACACAAAAGGAGTAACAACAAATTAGGAACAATGAAACAAAGATTCAAAAAACAGAAGCATAAACATAATCAGAAAGTCAATCAGGTTGCAGTGCTTAAAATGTTGAATTTTTTTTGGTGTTAAAACCACTGTTAGAATCATATTTCAAAACATAACTTTTCTAATTTTGTTACCTTCCAATTATTTTCCTCTTTTAACAAGTACTCCTAGTAATTTTACTAAACCTTTTATAAGTAGTAGTATAAAAAAATTATTTATTTTTTTATTTCGTTTAGTGTTTAATGTAATATTTTTACCAAAGTATGTAACATTAAGACCGTTTGAATTATACAACTTTATAAAGAAATATTTCCGCCAATATCCTTTCTTTGTGTCAGAAATTATTTTGGTAATATATAATTCAAAATTCTACGAAAAACAATGAGGAGGATGGGTATGGGTTGTCAATCTTCATTGAACATTGTTGCACGTCTAGGACCTTACCCGATCTTCAGTTGCATTTCCAGTCTCCAAAAAACGTTTCCAGTTCCTGTAAATCATAATTTTTGAAACTCCAAAGGATTCTGCTACTTCGGCTTGAATTTGACCTCCTTCTAAACGGCCAACAACTTTCTAAGCTTATAACTCGGTTGAATGACTTCGTTAAATCATCTCACTCATAGGAACAACCCATTCTCTGAATGTCGGTCATTCTTTTCTGCTTTGTCTTCATTCTGAAACCAAATTTCATCCGCTGCCACAAAAGCGTCATTTTTGATATCAAACTCAAAATTTGCATACTCCGAAGTTTGATATTGAGAAATATTAGCATTTGTTATCTCTCCTCCAATTTTGCGAAAAAGAAATCCCTGTAACCATTATTTTATGTAAGATTTAGAACATTCTTTAATTGTTCTGAGCAGTGGATATTAATAATAATAATGTCCTTTGGAATAAAGGTATGTAGTTGTTAGGGAAGCTCTTAAGTCCAAAGCTGGAAAGAAAGAACAAAAAGAATAAATAATTTTTCATAACAAAAATTTTCTGCATTTTCTGAAAATTTTTTTTGTTGAAATAATGTTATACATTTTAATATTTAAAAGTTTAAATTAAAAAATTTTTCCTTCTCTTTTAAAAAAGAACAATGCACAAATATTTTCCCTTACTTTCTAAAAATATTGTGATAAAAAGCGTGAGTCTGAAACTTAATTACTGAAATGGGACTAAATAACAAAATATCCTTTTTCTATGTTTTAGTACCTCAGATTGGAAACTTTAAAAATTTTCAAAGTTAACTTTTGTATTAACTTTTTTTCAAATTTGGTGCAATTTTAAACTGTAAATGTTTCAAAGCAAATGGAAAGAAAAACGCGCAAACTCCTTGTACCATATATAAATTTTAAATTTTACGGTTTTCACTTTTTTTAGTTTAACACTTTTCCAATTTTTCAACTAGGTAAATATGTACATGCTTTGTGTTATATAGGTATTTTAATTCGAAAAAAAAATCTCCCAAATCGTAACAAGATTTGCAAACGAAACACATTGAAAAATTTAAGAAAGAATACTTCCTTTTATTAAATACAGTAAAATAACAAAAATCTGATGAGCCCCTTCCAATTCCTTACAAGGACACAAACTAACTTAGCATTTTTGCTATTCTGTATTCAGAGAATACGTAAGATAGTTGTGAAATTTGGTAAGTGTCGTAAAAAATTAACCATTAAAAACCTTTTTATTTAACTGTTTTTGAAGATGCATATAAGCGTCTCTGGTGGTTGATACCATTACATCATGCATAATAATGAAATAAAATATTTTTCTATTTAAAAAAGAAAAAAAAAAGAATGTTTCAGAAAAAAAACACATCTGCATTTTTCAATATTTTTTTTTTCCGTTTCAACATCTGAATGTCAGAAAAACATCCTGGTAAAATGATACTAATTATCTTAGTTGTTGAAACAATCAAAGATAAATAAATAATTTCTTTTATTCAGGAATTAATTGTTTTATCTATAGTTAACAAGTGTTAATCCAATAATTTAGTTTTGTCAAAAAAGTTGGACAAATTTTAGATTTTTCATTGAAGATATACATGAAATATGAGATGAAAGGTTACAACTATGATCAAATTTTTAAACGATGGATTAGAATGTAAAATTAAGAATTATGGCTCTTTAGTTTTCAAAATTTAACAAAATTTTTAGTAAAAGCTAGTGAATTGCGGAAGATCAGGTGTCTTGACCTATGACTCTCTGTGGTCACCTAGTGAGCCACTGGGAAAATTTTAGTGACCTAGCTCTTTATTATGATAATCAATAGGTAGTCTTGCCAACGGATTAAAGTGGGTTGTTTCGATTTACGAAAATATCCGGTGGTAGACGGCAACCCCTTGCAAGTGGTATTTTACAGCCATCGGCGGCTGCACTCTTCGAGTCGAAATGAACGAATGAAAAGCAATATACGTAGTGTGATTTGAAGGAGATAGATCTTGTTGGACTAGACGTGATGTCATGAAAACTCGAGTAGTGAAATCCGCTTTCGGATTTTCCATTTCATTTATTAACCTGTAGATAACCGATTGCTACTTTCAATAGCAACTATTTCCTTGCCCAAATCGAAAGCACCCGGTGTGTTTGTATTGTCAAGGGTTGCAAAATGGGATAAAATTCTATTGTAACGCAGCATGTACATGTATAAAACATACTGAATCAGAGATTTGTTCTATGGTGTCTCATTAGTTGACCTTCAAATAGTTATGATGTGTGAATGTTATTGTTATTAAAAAAAATGGTAATTGTAATGTATTTTTGAATTTTTTGATTATTTTTCTGTTATTTATTTATTTACTGCTGAAATATAATTTATTTGTTTGCAATAGTACATTTTTTCAAAACTTGTCACTTTTTTATTTTTATTGTTCGATAATTTACTTTATACTGTCTTTTGCCCTCCTTCTGCTGATAAGCTTAAATAGTGAAATAATGTGTAATGTCTTTTGGGGTATTTTAGTTATATTTACTGCAGCCTATTCAATTTTGCTGGATTCTTTTTTTAAGGGCCTTATCTGATGTTCTAGTTATACATTACAAGAACGATGAACCAACCATAGAACTATTAAACAGCTTATTGTAACATGTGCTTATTAATGCTTATTGACTGAGAAACTCTTAAATGTCCATTGAGAGACGAGAATGGGGTGAAACCCTCAAAGATAGAGACATAGAACACCTTCGAACAGCAACAGTCCTTGGTTCTTTCCGCTTGTGTTCGTCATCCCACACTTAAATTTAGCTTCATTGCGCATGCTAAGACACCAGATAGACTACAAAAATGCACCAGGCAAAAATATTGTATTTTGTGGATGTATAATGTTTCTTAAATATAAACAAAAGAGGGATTAATGGTACGTTAACTCTTAAATTTTTGCACACAGACTTCATAGAAATGAACTATATACATCAGCGCTATATATATATTCTGTATTGATTATTCATCATACATTTAAATTAACTGCATTATTTCCTATATTTTTTGCTAATTTAGTATTTTTGTATAAATTTATCAAATAGTTGGCACTTATTCTCCAAGCTTCCACACAGGGTAACTTGAAGACTATGAGCCTCGATAGATTTAATGTGTATCAGCTTCCCTACGCGATAAGTCTTTAGTGGTACCATGGCTAGACAGAAATAATGCTAGAAATGAATTTGAGGCCATGACCATTGGGTTACTTCATATTTACTTTACTCGTCCATAAATTTTTGTTAGAATCACTATTTTATTAAAAAAACACAATTTAAATTACATTGTTAACATTTCAAATAATCTTTATACATCATATACTGACTTTAATTAATCTAGATTAAAATTGTAGATTTAAATTCTAATTTCAAATTCGAGAAAGCTATTTAGTTTAATCATTATTATCAATAGTAGCACCGAGTACAGCTTGTGAAAAATGTTTTTCATTAGAAACAATACGATATAAAAATATGTACTCGTATGTGAGAGAAATGATACTTTTTTCTTATAAGAGTTTTGAAAAAACTTTGTAAAAAATTTTATACACGTTAAAATAACTACAGCATGTACGCCGCACTCAAGATACATATCTATTTTAATATTCTTTATAAAACAATATTCTATTCCTGTGTAAGAAGAAATACCTTTCTCTTTAGCTCTTTAAAAGTATTAATAAGAATATCTTGGTATTTGTATTACAATTAATTTCATCTTTTATGCATAGCTTTTAACTTCTGAATTTCTGATGTTTAATTAGTATGTGACGGCTCTAATATAATATTCCTATCAATAAAAAGGGTTGAATAAGCATATTAGGTTTAAAAAAATAACAAATATTTCCTGAATATGTTAGAAAAAGTTATCTATTTTAGATTACAGCAAGTCACCTAGTAATTATTATTTTTTCCACATTTATTGATGAAAAATAAGAAATTTTCAAAGAAGTGGAAGAAAAAGAGACATATATTGTGCTTCCAAAAGAAAATACGACATTTTTTGATCTAAGCAAAAAGCTTTTGCATAATAAATAGCTTATGGAAATATCTTATATTCAATGCAGTTCGATGAGTGATATGAATGGTATCTCTTGGAAGTGAACATCGCCTACGATCTTAAGATTCCTGCCTCGTGGATTTTTTGGAATTCACGAATGCATTGTTAATCCTATGGAATCCTATTTCCTTTCTGAAAATAGAATGTTATATATAGCTAAATGTATAGTCAAGTGCATATTCAAATAACTAAATAAAAAAGTTTTTTTTCCTGCCTTACTTTATTTCTATGTGATTTTATTCCTAAATTTTACAAAATACTTCTTATAAATAAGAGTCCACATGCAAGTAGACAGGCATTGAAATTCATTTTAGAAATGTATTTAAAGTAGTAAATTGATGGTAAAACTATATTTCTTAAAATTATTTAAACTGTACTTGATTACATTTTCACAAATGTAATACTGTAGGTTAGACGTGGTGGTTAAAAATCTACACGAAGTGTTATATTAATTACTCGATTTGAAAATAGTTTATTAACTATTTTATAAGAATTTGCTCATTTGGAGAGTTAAATGATATTCTTAAAATTCAAGAATATTTGAAATTGAATGTTGGATTTTCAAAATGGGGGGTAACTGAATTTGATTACGCTCCTAATTAAAACTCGTTTGAAACTCATAGTAATATTAACCTGTTACCGTTAATCCGTACAGAGTATGGGTAAACCGGTTGTGGCCAGTTTTCTGTAGCCCAAACTGATATTCTCTTTTTTCCGTCTTTCATTTGCACATATTTTTAATTCTTATAGTTAGATTATTATTGCTAGTGTGTGTTTTTAAAAGGTGCAGTTTGTCCATGGTACTGAGATACAGTGGTGGCAAAAAGTCCTGAACACACTCATTTTTTAGCGTAATTTTTGTGTTTGACTTCATTTTTCGTTGTGAAATTATCGCACTATCTTAAATATTGTTATTGATTTTAATGTATTTTTTATGCTGATTTAAAATCTACTAATAGTTTCTTAATGACTAAAATATTTTTTGTAGTAAAGCTGCCTGAACACAATAATGTGAAATATATGCTGAATAAAACCATATAGAATAACATAATATGCAAAGGAAAATAACACGAAAATTGACAAATACGGTATATTTAATAAGCATTTTGAAAATTACATTGTTGTCACATGTTAGAAAATCAATATTTTATGGGCCAGCCGTTTGCTTTAATTACGTCTCTACATTTTTTTGGCATGGAATACACCAATTTCAAAAGAAGATCTTTCGTGACAATATGGTTGAAGGAAAATATTAAAGCTGCTTAAGTACCATGTGGCCTTTCTACTGTTGTGAGAACTTTGAAAATATTTTCTGAAACATATTTTATTGCGGACAGGGGCGATCAGGACGACCAAGAGAAACATCTTTACGTGAAGACAGGTTATTGCACAGAATTTCACTTTCAAACAGAAAGCTTAATTCCTCGCAAATTTTGAAACAATGGACTTTGACATCAAATGTGAGTGTGTGCCCAAGAACTGTTAGAGGAAGACTGCTGGAAATTGGGTTACGAGGCTGTAAAGCGCGCCCAAAACCATTACTGACTGAATTTCAACGCAAGAGGCAATTGACGTGGGCAAGGGAACATTCATTATGGACTATTAAAGACTGGGAAAAAGTAATATTTAGTGACGAGAGTCAGTTTTGTATTTCTGGCAACCAAAGTAGTGCCTATGTAAGAGACACACTCATGAGGAATTGAGCCCTCAGTGTCTGAAGCCCACAGTAAAGTACCCGACAAAAGTTATGGTATGGGGTTGCATGTCTTCTCATGGTGTTGGAAGACTTCACATCGTTAGCGGAACAGTGAAAGCCATGGATTGAAATACTACAAAATAATTTGCTACCAACTGAGAGAGATCTTTTTGGGAATCAGTCATGGAATTTTCAGGACGATAACGCCCCTTGTTATCGTGCAAAGGTAGTCCAGAAATGGTTGAAAGACCATACTGTGAATAGAATGAACTGGCCAGGACAGTCTCCCGACCTTAATCTGATAGAGAACGTATGATTTAAAATTGGTTATAAAATTTCAAAGAAAAAAACCTTCAAACAAACGTGAATTAATTGAAGCTTTAATATTTTCCTTCAACCATATTGTCACGGAAGATCTTCTTTTGAAATTGGTGCATTCCATGCGAAAAAGATGTAGAGCCGTAATTAAAGCAAACGGCTGGCCCATAAAATATTGATTTTCTAACATGTGACAACAATGTAATTTTCAAAATGCTTATTAAATATACCGTATTTGTCAATTTTCGTGTTATTTTTCTTTGCATATTATGTTATTCTATATCGTTTTATTCTGCACATATTTCGCATTATTGTGTTCAGGCAGCTTTACTACAAAAAATATTTTACTCATTATGAAACTAGTAGTAGATTTGAAATCAGCATAAAAAATACAATAAAATCAATAACAATATTTAAGATAGTGCGATAATTTCACAACGAAAAATGAAGTCAAACACAAAAATTACGCTAAAAAATGAGTGTGTTCAGGACCTTTTGCCACCACTGTACTTCTCATCCGGGTTTTTTTTTGTAATAACGGCGGGAATTATTCATTTGAAGGCAGGAATTCAGATTCTTGAAAATATTCAATAAAGAATAGGATTTTAATAGGCAATATGCAATTTGTTGCTTGAAAAGAAATGAAAATATAAAGATAGACCTAAAACGATGATACGTCCCCATTGCAGTGTAAGACTTAGTATTACTCCATGCTTCAAATTGTGTGTACATAGGGACACACACAATTGGAAGCATGCAATATCGGACTCAAAGTTCAATACCAGTATTCGGTATTTCTTAGAATTTAATACCGGGATACCGGTTTCAATACCGGTATTAGAAATTTTAGAAAAAGAAAGAAAACACAGGTGTTTTTTTCTTAGTTTTACTTGCCAGTTTTATTAGAGAGTGTAAATATCACAAGAAATAATTTGTAACTTATAAATTATAACAGTATATAAAGAATCACAAAAAGTGAATAAACGAAGGAATATCTTATTTATTTAAATCACAAAAAAGTGCAAATATCACTATTCATTTTGTGGTACTATTACAAATTATTGACATGTTCTTAATGTTTTAAAAGTTAAATGTTTGAAATGTGTTCTTAAAAAAACATGATGCATCGATTTCACTGCCATTAAGCTTCGAACCTAATTTTGTACAAAAATTACCAGCTGTCGAAAACGCCCTTCCAGCATCTGCGCTAGTTGGTGGTAATGTTGGCAATGCGCTATATACTTTTCCCAACTATTTACCTCTAAATTCCTCATCTTCAAATAAATCGATTTTTCGTCGGATGATTTTGGATATAGCTGATTTTTGTACTGCATTTTGGTTTGTTGAAATTTTTTTTAGCCATCGCTAATTCTAATTTTTGTTTAAAAGACAGTTCCTTTTCACTATTGACATCAGTATCATCATCATCTTCGATAATTGTACCGAATTTTTCTGAAAGTGGATTGGTTTGTGGGTAAAAAATTATAAGAAAATTACAATAAACTTGATCAAATTTGATTTGGTTAGTTCTTTGAAGTTATTCTTATTGATTATTATGGGTTATTATTTATAAGTATATATGTATATAATGAATCTGAAAAACATTTTGAGCCCTAAAGTATGACACAATGTGAATAACAAACTCATCAGTTTCGAAAATATTGAAATATTACGCATTTTCTTCACTAGTACAACCTTGGTTTCTCAGATATGAATAGCAGACTATGAATCCTGTGCAAGTGCAGTATTGCTCTGAGCTGTAATACGACAGTTTTGGTCTTGGATGTGATTCAGATATTTTATAACTTCTCTTGATTGTACGATGCAACTTTTTATTCACAGTCTAATTAATTTCGCGCGTTAGGGAGCCATTTTAGTAACAGGTGTTTATGGATGGAATGTAGGCAGATGAGCTTCGATATGGTATTCCTCTTTCAAAAAGAACTAAGTTAGGAGTAGTAGATTTAGTTCCTTTTGTCAGAGAAATGATTTGTATAAGTCTATATTTCAAGTTCAGATTAATAGCCTTTTATCCCGTTGTATCTGGCAATGGAAAAAATCAGACGATGGATTTAATGAGTTGCTTTAGAACGGTAGAACCAGCTAGGAAAAATAAAAATAAGAACAACGAAATGAGCGGTATAAAGACGTTTAATATCATCACCTTTTGAAATGAACGTAAAATTATTTCATTTATAATATATTTTAATCATGGTGCAATAGTTAATACTATAACATAAACACAAAGACGTATAATATTTTGCTATGTTGGAGATCTTTGAACATAAAAGAAACAATTTTAAAAATTTCTAGTACTATCGAAACCCCCCGGTATTTAAATTTGTGAATACCGGTATTTTGAAACCGTACAAATACAAATGGCTCAAAATACCGGTATTCGGTATCCTGGTATACCGGTATTGCAATCCCTATATCTATCTATCTATGCATATATATGCATAAACACACAAATCTTCTACCGTTCGAAAAAGAAGTACGAGCATGAAATTTTTTTGCAAGTAGGAGAGAAATTCTTTTACAATATGTAAAACATTTTTCATAGCATGCACTGTGTACTACAAAAAGCAAGAATTTAGGGGGTTCTGCGTTTCACAAATATAAAATAAAAAATAGTTTAAAAACACTAAAATCGAAAATTAAAATAAAATCCATCCATTTCTATTAAGTATTATGTCATGTTATGAGCAATAAAGTATGTGCCATTTTTTGGGAACATTTTGAGCAAAACAACTAACCGCTTAAAGGGTTAAACAAGTTGCAATTGAAATTATACTTTTTCTTAAAAAAAAAAAGAAAAATAATGTTTGCTGAAATATTGAACCTTATCAGGATTTTACAAACAATTAAAACATTTTTAACCGTGCTTACGGAAAAAAAGATACTTATACAAACCAAATACTGTGTATAATAAATCTTTACTTAAATATCCTTTCCGAAAGTTTGATTTTTTTCGTAGCATTTGCTAATCTTCTTATTAACTGATAATTCTGTAACTAACCATTACCCCAGATAAATAGCAATGATCCAAAATTAATTAAGAGAGCTTTATCAGTAATAAAGGTAATATATATAACGTGCAGTTAAAAAGTTGATTTATACTGTCTATAAGAATTGCGTAAATCTGAAATAAAACCAATATATTTATTAAAAATCTTTGGCCATAGGTTTACTGAATTTGAGATGGAAAAAATCTGTTGACACGCAATAATCTAATCAAAAAGTAATCATAGGTACTGAGATATACGTATATAAAAGTAATGGAAGTAAAAGTCGAGAAGAAAATTGCGTAAGAAAGTGATCCAGGATAAACATACTAAAAATTAATGCAGTCAAAATCTAATTATTTTTCGATTGTGTAAGAAAAAATATACTAGTTCTGTTTCAAAAGTATTATAATATAGTTACACCAAGATTTTTCTATTAGAATTCTGTTCAGTTTTACTGCAACAAAGAGAAATATAGGGTTATAATAATAATTAAAAAAAATTGCCGATATGGGAGCCTCTCTAGTGAGTGTTACTTTCGAGGAAGGATTTAATATTTGGAATGCTAGCTCCGTAAGATATGGAAAACGATAATCTACCTCTAACAGTTATCCTGCCATTGACAAAACGTCGAATGTTTCGAATGGCCATACCTGCTCTTTGCCATTGAAATGTAATTCTCACAGTAAAAACCTTAAAATTGAATCAGAAGGCTATGCAGAATAGCATATTAAGAAAAACATTACATACATTTCTCATTTAATAGAAACAAACGGAAATTAAGTTTTGAAATCTTATAAAAATATATTAGGTAATTCCACTTAGCCTAATAAGAAAACGTTTTAAAAAAGTTCTTATATGTTTACGAAGTATGAAAATATTTTGTAAATCAGTATACCTTATACACTGCTGGCCACCGTAAATGCAACACCAAGAAAGAAAGACAAGAGATAGCACAACAAAATTTATTTTGTAGATAACATGTTAACCAAGTATCACATGATTAAATTCATTAGAGTTCTGTGAAGTGTGGTTCCTACCAGAATCAGTAGCCAGAGTAGCCGCCATTGTCGGAGATCACCGCTGCCACACGCCTCGACATTGATTGAAAGAGACTTTGGATGTGTTCTTGGGGTACAGCAGACCAAGCCACACGTTGCCAAAGTTGATCTGGTGTGGCAGCTGGAGGTGTAATCTGAGTCAATCATTGAGCAACCATGGACCACATGTTTTCTATCGGTGAAAGATCCGGAGAGCAAGCTGGCCAGGGAAGCGATTCAATCTGGTGATTGACGAAGAACCTTTGGACAATGTGTGTCACATGTGGTCGCGCATTATCCTGTTGAAATATGACTACGGCCAAGCCCTGAAGGTAAGGAAGGACAACTGGTTCCAACACCTCAAAGATGTAGCGCTGGCTGTTTAAAGTACCGGTAATGCGTACTAGAGGAGTGCGAGAGGGATATCCAATACCGCCCCATACCATAATACCCGATGCAGGACCAGTGTGGCGGTGCATAACGCAGCTGTTCAGTATCCTCTCTCCACGTTGTCTACATACTCGAATCCAACCCTCGTGGTGTTGCAGACAGATGCGTGACTCGTTAGTAAAGACAACTTCATTCCATTCTGCCACCCACATCCTTCTTTCATCGCACCATTTTCGGCGGAGACGTCTGTGGTGTTGCATCAAGGGTAGACCAAGCAATGGACGTCTTGCGGACAGACCACTCTG
Organism: Trichonephila clavata; assembly: GCA_019973975.1. NCBI lineage: Eukaryota > Metazoa > Arthropoda > Arachnida > Araneae > Nephilidae > Trichonephila > Trichonephila clavata. The sequence continues at coordinate 81,384 of BMAO01002921.1, forward strand.
CTGTAAACGGCATCGAATGTTACGCGTAGACACTGAATGATGCGTTACAGACTCAATGTGCTGTGCTGTGGTTCGTGATGTGACTGAGTGATCCGTCACTGCCATGCGCACAATTTTCCTGTCTTCATGTGAAGTGGTGCACTGAGGTGGATGCGATCGACCACATCGGTCTGTCGTACCCTCCTGCATCCATCGCTCACATACGTGCATTACAGTTGCTTGGTGTCGTCCAACACGACTACCGATTTCTCTAAAAGATAATCCACAATCTCGGTAGGCCACTATCCTTCCTGTGTCAATCTCGGATACTTAATCAAAAGCTGATCGCTGTTTTCTAAGAGACATAACTGATCGTTTTTTGAAAAAACCACAAGAAAAACACAAGTGCCGAACTTGAAATCGTCCAAATCTCCAAGCCCTAAATAGCACTTTGAGGTGGCGCCACAGGCGTGCGTGGTGTGTTTCTGAGCTGAAATTCTAATTATTTGCATATCTTAGCTTCGCTAATGCATGTTGTAAATTTCATGTTATTTGCGTGCTTCCTTCAGGGTGTTGCATTTACGGTGGCCAGCAGTGTATGATAACTGTATATGCATTATAATTGAAATCTTCCTAATAACTTTAAATAGTTTGTAATTTGTTGACATCAAAATATCCTTTACTATAATTATAATTTTTAATTTAAAATAATTTACAAATTACTAGAAGTACCATTATTTGTGAAATCAAAATAATTTTTATCGTAATCTAATTCTGTTTAAATTTTAAAAAATTGACAGAGGAGGGGGGGGGTGATACACAAATACTTTCTTTAAGAGAATACTTTTTTAAAGAAAATTTAAAGATATCACAGATTCAATTTGTAATTTAAAATATTCTGAAGACATGTTTAATGTAACAATATAAAAAAAACTCATCATTTATAATAATTCCTTTCAATTACTCCAAAGTGAATTTTACATCTTGATGCATGCAGCAATATATTCTTTATATTGCTACAAATAAATAAAAAAAAATCTAAAATAGCCTTACTAACAAAGGTTGCTTTAAATTAATGAAATTATGAGCAATAGGAAAAAGTGATATATTTGAAAATAACTAAATTTAACTGTTTTCGTTAAAAGGAATACATAAAGTTTATCTCTATACATGTATACATATATTTTCATTTAACTGATTAATTTTTCATTCAATATTAATTTATTTCAACAATATGATTAAATAAAAGCGATATTTCAATGAAGTGCATTGAATTTGAAGCTGCGTTGGCTACTATAACAAAAAAGGGAGAAAGCTTTTAAAATAGTATCACGTGATAGTATATGTACACTTGAGCGAACGTCATTCCTGTCATACAAATCAATACTTGTATTAAATGGTTGTTTGTAAATATTGATTCAAGAAAGAGTTGCCACTGTGAAGTTGAAAATTTGTATATTATGCTTCATGATCAAAATTATCCGGACACCTGTATGTGTTTTGTTTTTACCACAGTTAAGTGAAATATATATCAGTGTGCGGGGGACCTACATTTTGTTGCAATAATAGTTGCAACATTTTGCCAAAGGCCACCCACTAGTTTTTGGGAGATTGCAGCTAGAAGTGCATTTAATTCTTGCAGAAGAGCCCTCGTCAGTTAGGACACCAATCTGGGGCATTGTGGTCTAGCTCGTAGTCAACAATCTTACTCCTCCTACAGATGTTTTACGGGATTAAGGTCTGACTTTAGGCACACAGATCAGTTCAATTCCTGAACATTCATGTCAACACAAGCTGTACAGTAAGAACAGCCTAACTATTGCCATGACCTAGGAAACACAAAATGGTCCAAAATATCGAGATAGACTTTAATTTAGAGAAGTACTTGAACAGAAACCAAATGGTTCAAGTCAAATAATAGAAAATACACTCAAACTATTATTCCTCCTTCTCAGAATTTCACTTGCGGCACAATACAAACAATTTCAAAGCATTTAACAGGAACTCTTCCATATCCAGACTTTACCATCGGATAGCCGTCTAGTATACCCTCATTTGTAACTCCGTAAGTGTTGTACAATGCTTGCAATGAGTTGTGATATTGTTTGGTTCATAAGCAGCAATTCTGCCATGAAAATCGATGGCAGTTCGTAGTCCGGAAAGAATTGTAATATTGAAAGTGTTGCATCCACAGGTTTTTTGTAATTCATGATGAGTTTATTCTGTCAAATCCATCCAATTGGCTTTCACAACTTTGTTTTAATGTTCGGCTATCTATGTCATCTAGAGACGCCATGGTACTAGATTGTAATGGCACAGTTATAGCTCCTTCACAATTCCACTCCGCGATAACATCATTTATAACATAGTAGAAATCCTCGAGCAGAATTTTCACAGCGATGACTACCAATCACTTCAACGCGTTCAAAAACATTTAGTTCGCATTTATCTTCCATTGCATTTTTATGCTGGAGAAATTGCGTTCGCTAAAGTTACACATCACCGGGATTCAGTGAACTTCTGTGTTACGATTGCGAACTTGGTTGAATTCTTTTATACTTATCTAGGATCTAGCATTTCTCGACGTCACTGACCAAATCTACTATTTGGAGGGGCGTCCGGATATTTTTAATCATATATCCTATTTCTATTGTTTTTTTTCTTTTATAAATTTATGATGAGATATTTTTTGTATAAAATATTTCTTTGCTGTTTGATGAAATTACATCTAAATGTTTGTTTTGTATGAAGCAATATACAATCTCATTGAATCGAATATTGCTTATGAGAGACAGTTATTTAAAAATTTCATTATAAATAAGTAATGCATGGAAATAATGTATTAAATTTAATCCCTTCGTGCACAATTATTTTACATTTTATTTTGTCGTATCAAAATCAATGTTGCATTCACTGTACAATTTTTTACCGTACACTTAGGCTCATTTTATACGTTGTTTTGTTTAACCTCGACTTTCATTATTGTTGACAACCAGAACACAAATTATACATAATCCGCATTAAAGAAGTTCTATTGCAATAAGCTTATTCAGACCTCTTACTTCTGGCCAATTGTGGTCCAAAAGAACTGTGAATGTTTATAATTCAAAAGGGATATGTTAATTTTTAAGAGATATCTCAATAATCTGTAAGCGATTTTTCAATTCTCATATACTTTTAGCTTTCTCTCTCTCTTTCTCTCTCTCTCTATATATATATATTTATCTTGTTCAAGTTTTCAATCGTTAATAAAATAATTTCTATTCATCCAATCAAGTTCAAATAAATTTTTTAAAACTTGTACTGGATGACACTTGATGTTAATACAGTTCTTTTTAAATGTTAATTTATTAATTAAACTAATTACCGGTTTTCAACGCTAACTTAGATTCGTCACCATTGTTGTAACAATGTAACTGTTAAAAAATTGGCGTCGAAAACCGGGTTTTCAGCCAAATTAGCCAAACCGGGTGTGCATTGTTACAACAATGCAGACAAATCATGCTCTTTTTACAAGCTTTTATTTAACTTACAATGTATGTATGTATGTATGTATGTATGTATGTATGTATGTATGTAATTTGTTCGGGTGGAATCTTGCAACTCAATTTTGAAGCTGATATCTTCAACCCTTTGAGCTGGAATTTTGTATACACGTTTAGTTTGGATGGCAATGCATGTTTTGACCATTTATAATACGATATTGCAATTAATTAAAAAGATATTAATTAAAAACGTTAAAAAATTACTTTTGGGTGCCAACTTCGATATGTCTGCATTGTTGTAATAATGTTATTGTTACAACAATGACAAAAGTTGGCATCGAAATTCGATTTTCAGCCAAACTGGAATTTCATAACGTTAATTTGTTTTTGTTTCATTTTCTCTCGAACATTTCCGAGCTCGTGGTGTAACTATTAGCAAAATAATAGCACAGGATAGTCTAGTAGATTGCACTCGAAAAAAAGACAACATAGATTTAAATAATATTATACCTTCCGATATAAACAAGACAGGAGAGCTACCTAAGAAGTTAGAAATATTCGTTGGGGCCATGGCGATGTTGCGTTACAATGTAGATGTATCCAAAGGTCTGGTGAATGGTGCCATTGGACATATTACAGAAATCATATGGCCCTGCTTCCGGAGAGCACAAATATCCGATACTGACATACCATCCGTCCGTATAGACTTCGGTAAAGACGGTGTTCATCTTATTCAACCCAAGGCTGTGCAGTTTCCTGCAAAATACAGTCACGGCACTGCAGAACGAAGAATGCTGCCAATTATATTACGTTGGGCTTATACACAGTACACAAAATGCAGTGTAGTACTGTCGTCCATGCCGTTGTATACTTAAGCTCGAAACTCTTCGCTACTGGTCAAGCATACTTGGCCTTAAGGAAACCAAGACATTTTTCACCTTTGGAAAATCGATGTTTTGATTTTTATCTTAAAAAATAGTAAATTTAATTCTGAATCCAAAAATGTATAACATGTATAGGTTTAAAGCTTAATACCCTATTAATTGCAGTTTTAAAATGTAAACAACAGCTATTGCGGTTACAACAAATGTCTTTGTATCTGGAGAAATGTATATCTACAAACATTCCCTCACAGAACCACTTCTTGTCAAGATTAAAAACATAATTACAAACATATACATAATTTTTAAACATGTATTTAGAGACTTAACTGCAAAATAACTTTTTTAAAAATGTTTGCATGACCATACCCAGAACCCAAATGAAAGCTTCAAAAACTATATATGGAATCAAGTTCCAAAAAACACAATTGCGAGGAAAAAAATTTGTAAATTGGTGTAATGGACGCCGTGATATGCTTTTATGAAGATGCACATGCAGGAACAAAATTATTAAGAGCAATGAAAATAAATCTTGGGATAAACACTTCCGAAGGCCTTCGAAAAAATGACTAAGTTAGAATTTGTGAAGCCGAAATGCAGTTTAAAAAGCCAGCAAAGAGGCCTAGACTATTGAAAGACAAAATAAAAGGAAGAAGGATGCTTTAGAAGTGTTCATGCAAAATGAACACAAATCTGAAGTATTTTAAATATCAAATTTTTGTAAGGTGTACCATTTTATTTAGTTTTTTTCATATTACTCAAGATGTGTTTTTCTAGTTTTTAGGTACATCTGTAGAAAAATCTATCTATTATATTTTGGTGAAATTTGGTATGAGCTTTTGTATAATAATAATGTATTTAAAGCTACTAATTTAATTCCTGAAATGTTAGTAATTTTATTTTTACTGCCAATTTTCAAAAAAAAAATTACAATTTTTATCAAAATTTAAAAAAAAATTTTCTAAGCAATGAAATATGAAAAAAAACTAGAGCATTTGAATAAAGGTACAATTTTGTAACTAAAACAGCATGATTTGTGGTTTTATATGTTATAAAAGGAAAATTACAGGTACCTAATCAACACCATGTATACGAAAGCACCTTTTGAAGTGTACTTTTTCAAATCCTTATATTTCTAAAAATATTGTACACATTAAAAATTTTATGTTATAGTATATTAAGAAAAGTATGTAGATTATGTGACACAATTTTTTTTGTTTATGGAGTCTTTTTGTTTTTGAAAATAATGTTCTTTCGAAAATCGAAATTTTGCTTGTTTTGTGTCATTGAGAATTTCCCGGTTCCCTTAAGTATGGTAAAATCATTAGAAGGTCTCCTTATTGAAGAGCTAGATTGTTCGAAATTAACCGGCAAACGACCTTGCAACAATGATGCGTTGAATGAGATGCACAGGCTGAGAAACCTGTCCAGCGATAACGAAAAAGTAAAAAAATAAATTAAAAGTAAAAAATGTTTTTTTAAAAAACAAGCTTTTATTTAAATGCGCTAAAAAGAATAAAATAAATTTTTCCTTTAAAACTTCTTTTCAAGCTTTTATTTAACTTGCAATGAATGTATGTATGTATGTAATTTGTTCTGGTGGAATCTTGCAACTCAAGTTTGAAGCTGACATCTTAAACCGATTAAACTGAAATTTTGTATTCACGTTTAGTTTGGATGACAATACATGTTTTGACCATTAATCTAATTTTTTTTAAAACTCAGACAAAAAATAATCACAGAAACTTAAAGATAATTTATTTCCCCACGATACGGTACAGGTTTTTTTTTTTTTTTTTTTTTATAAAATGTAATAATATTTGTATTTTATACGATTTTTTTAAATGAGTCAAAATTGATACGCTTTTTTTAAATTGATGTCTAAATTGTTAAGCATGAATTTTCCCCCCGTTTAAATGAATCGACATCCCGTACTAAAACAGCTCATGCCTTTCTCTTTTAGAATCAGTCCTTTAAAAATAAAATACCAAAAAACTTTTTTTTAAAAATTAAAGTTTAGCTAAAGTCTTGCTGCAAGACTGTTTGAAATTAATAGGAAAACAACCTAGCAACAATGATGCCTTGAATTCGATGGACAGACTGAGAAACCAGTCCAGCGATAACTAAAAAGTAAAAAATAAATTAAAAGTAAAAAAACTTTTTTAAAACGAGCTTTTATTTAAACGCGCTAAAAAGAATAAAATAAATTTTTCTTTAAAACTTTTTTTACTATCAACTTATAACGTCATTATACAATTTAAAAGATATAAAAGCTTGTCGCGAGATTTACCACTGTAGATAAACCAGTAAATTAAATAACTTGATGTGATTGATTTCAATTTTTAAAAATTTCAAACTAAGTAAATAAGAGTACTTTATTCTCGCGACGAGCTTTTATATCATATAAATTGTGCAATGACGGTATAAGTTGATTTTAAAAAAAGTTTTAAAGAAAAAGTTTATTTTAATTTTTTTATCGCATTTAAATAAAAGCTTGTTTTTAAAAAAGTTTTTTTACTTTTAATTCAATTACCATTATTAGTTTACTCTCTGCTTATATATATGTTGAACCCCACTTTTATATAGAACCCCACTTTTGTATACAAGCTGTCCTAAGTCAGCAATGTTGGTAATACTGTAGCATCCATTCTTTTATAATTTTATATTTAACTCTGTTATTTCAATTTTTCATATTTCCTTTTATATTCTGCTGTCTGGTTATCTTGCAATTGCAATTCTGTTAAATATTAATCCTGTTAATTCATCTCTCTCTTGTAGAGACAGTGCGGTAGGCAAAATTACGGACACTTTTTAAAATTGTTATGTCTTACAATTTTGTAAGTTTATAGAAATGGTTACGTTGCACAAAATCTATCATTTTAAAGAGAATTTAATTGTAAATTCAATACAAAAAATTGTAAATTATTTGTAACACAAAAAAGTTATGCTGCAATAACTATGAATATGAATTAGATACTGATAATAGCAGTGAGTTATCAGTACTTAATGGGGTTGCCTTTACTTTTTATTACAGCTTCACATCGATGTTTCGTTGAGTGGAAAATAGTTTTAATCTCTTCCTTTGTTATTACATGATGCCAGGAAACAATTATATCTTCAATAAGTTTCTTTTAATTTCATGAGTACCTCATTCGGGCGAGAGTTTTCAAACGGTGCCAAAAGTTTTCGATAGGATCGAGATGGCCGGGACAACTCACAGATCTTAGAACGATAGCAGATTTTTGATTACTTTATTGTGTGGCAAGGAGCAGAATCGTTCTGAAAAATAAATGAAATATTAATTGCAAATAGATCCCTAATAGAAGGTAGAAGTTTGGGTTCTAGAGTGATGTCAATGTATTTTTTGACATGTAATGTTCCATCCATGATATGAATAATATACCATCTGCTGCTGTACATAAGAAAATCATAAAACTATGTGGGTACTTCACTGTTGACTAGATCCAGTTAGGATGAAGCATTACTCCTTTTCTACGCCTTACATATTTGCGGCCATCACTACCGAATAACGATATCTTAGTTTCATCCCTCCAAAGAACTTGCGATCACGAATCATTTGTCCAATTAATGTGTTTCCTTTCCCACCGTAGTCTTTTTTTAGCTCTGCTGTAAATTGAGGCATCATTTTTTTCGTGGAATTCTATCTCTTAGTCTAACATCTGCTAATCTTCCCCTGATAGTTTTTGAACTGACAGAAACACCAGCATCATTCAAATCCCTTCTGACGGCCGTTGATGACATTCTTTTATTTTGAGGACATATTTTTATTCTTCCGTCATTAACACATGTGGTGCACCTTTATAGGCCTTTTCCTGCTTTTTTAAAAAAGAAATTGTCTCCTGAAATCTTAAGCAAAACTTCCTGTATCCAGATGTAGTCACTGAACCACCCACCTACTTTGCAATTTTAACATAGGAAAGACCATACATCTCTTTCTAGGTGTCCACTCTACTCTTTTATTTGATCTTTTTGCTTCTTGACTAAATATCATAGTTGTCCTGGCCAGGAAATAGTCCTGATCTCAATCCTATCGAAGACTTTTGATACCGTTTGAAAACTCTCGTCCGATTGAGGTATCCTTAAATTTAATGGAACTAATTGAGGATATCATTGTTTCCTGGCATCACGTAATAACGAAAGATGAGCTTAAAACTATTTTTAGTTCAATGAAACATTGATGTGAAGCTGTAATAAAAGATAAAGACAACTCCATTAAGGACTGATAACTCACTGCTATAATTAGTATATCTAATGTATATCGGTAGTTATTGTAGCATAACTTTTTTTGTGTTGCAAATATTTGATTTTTTTGTATTGAATTAAATATTAAATTATCTTTAAAATTATACAAAAAAAAAAAAAAAACCTTGGATTTTGTGGAAGGCAACATTTTCTGTAAACGTGCAAACTTGAAAAACATAACAACCTTAAAAAGTGTCCACAATTTTGGCTACCACTGTATATATCTTGTTCAAATTTTTAATAGTTAATAAAATACTTTTTAGTCATTCATTCAAAGTAGGAATTGACTTAAATTTTTTTTATATTACTTGTTTTTTATCTCATTTTTTAAATGCAAGACATTTAGAACATCGTTATTACATAATCATGTTTATATATTTCTTTCAACGAGTACACTATTACTCGTATGCATTTATTTAAATTGATAACATTGTGAGAATAGTTATTTCTTTATACAAAAAGGATATGCATTAAAGTTACTGATTCCCACTTGTATCATGGAATATCTTTCTCTGGGTGTAATGGGCATATTATAACGCCCTTCAATGTGAATTACTTGAATACAAAGTCGAGATAACATTAATGGCAATCCTAAGTGAAAGATTTATGCGGTGGTTTAACAAATAAAGCCCAGTGATTATTGGTAATGCTTTTCTTATCTACTTGATACTACTTTTTAGAAGTAACTAGTACCTTAACATTTACAGTACATTAGCAATAATAATACACAATAAGTTTTTATTCAGGATTTGAAAATAACAGTATCTCACGAAGTTTGAACAGAACTATCGCTATTTTAAAAAAAATTTAATTTGAAGACGCTAAGTAGACATTATTGTTGACTTTTTAGATAATATATTGTTAAATAAGGCAACATTTTAAAAGGTTTTCCTGCTTAATAAAAGAAATAAAATCGTTTATGCAGAATAAAATAAAATATTGCACTAGATTAAGATGATTAAAATTGGCTCACAGAGGTGAACTTTTTTGCAGATATTGATCACTCTTTTAAATGATTTAAACATTTTGTCCTTAATGTAAAAGCCAAATGGTCAATAGAATGTTCGAATTTCCAATAATGCTCAAAATAAATTGAACTCAAATTGAATTGCTCAATAAATTTTGATTAATATCAAATCCAAGAAACGAAAACTCTATGCACCTCGTTTTGATGGATAAACAGATCAAGTGAGCTATAAAATATGGAGCACTGCTTTTCGTTTCAAAAATTCAGAACAGGCTTCAAGTTTTTTGGAAAAATCCTTAATCTTTCAGTTTATTACCGACTCAATTTTCAGCCACCTACTGTTTTTTTTAACTGAATGTACACTTTTTAAAAGGGAAATTGAAACTCCAAGAAATAATGCACATAGCGTTATGCAAATTTCAGGAGAGATAGTGGTGTGAGAGAGAGAGAGAGAGAGAGAGAGAGAGAGAGAGGTATATATAAATTATTAAAAATACAGACAAATACAATCGCAGTATAAACCAATTTATTCAGCAAATTCGCCAAACTCAGAGGTATCTATCCGGCGAGGTATTCTATCAATTAGTCCATTAATGGTTGCCTGAGGTAACTGTTGCCAAACCACATCCACTGCTGTGCGCCTATCATCCATGGTTTGCGCTAGAGGTTCTTGGTTGATGTCTCATCCAATGAGATTCCACAAGTGTTCGATGGGATTCAGATCTAGAGAGTTTGCCGGTCAGGGAAGGATGCCAGATCTAGTCAGGCTGTTAAGAGTTCGCAATACGACATCTGGCTTGGAATCGTATTACTGGAATACCGTATTGGGTGCACCTTGCTGTAGAAGCAGAAAATTAGGCTCCACAACTTGTGTGTCGTAGCTGTCCGCTGTCAAATGGGCGTCCTGTGATCAAACACAATTCCAACCTAAGCCATGATGCCAGATGTAGATCAGTTTGACACTTGACTAAATGCATTGATTTGTAGAGTTCTCCCGGTCACCGCCATACCCGTCAATGGCCGCGATTCTTTCACAGACACAAACGAGATTCATCCGTGACCAAGAAGCAAAATTCCCGATCCCTTTCAATGGTCCAGGTACGATGCCCATGGTACCACACCAAATGTCTATCACTGTGTTGAATGGTACCCGTGCACGCAACAGTACTTCATGCAATCTGTTGTGAATGGTTTGGTTGGGGACACAAATACACCTGATCCTTGAAGCAACCGGCTTCGGATGGCACGTGGATCTTGAATAGCCAACTGGTGAATGCGCCAATCTGTGTGCTCTGACATTCACCCGTCCCGTTGGTGTGGTGTTGTAGTTTGGAGAGGGGGAGCCCAGCTCAGATGTCGTCCTAGTCACTTGACCATGGTTCAAAATTACGAGGTCCGTCGCCAAAAGCTCTCGTGTAGCTGAACAGTGCGACGTTAATATTCCCTCACTCACTGACGTTCACCTGTGCGCGCCATCACTTCTTCTTCGGCGCGCTCTCAGACCTACTTTCCTGAATCCATCGTGTGACACAACGTTAGATGGTACTCACATTGTGCCAAACACGAGTTGCTGTTGTGCGCAGTGACAAGCCTGTTCATGGAGTTCGATAATATGGTCAAGTTTCCCAGTCGTTAACTGATGGAATTGAGCTCGCCGATGTCTCAGAAGCATTTTCTATAAAAAAAGTCAAAACCTCAGATGCTGTTTATGAGAACGAGCATAAAATCACATTTGTGGACATTCGGGCTGCTTGAGGTCCTCATCCCATATCTAGCAGTAATGGATGAGGCACAAAGTGGATTTTTTATGCTGTATGTTGCTGAATTTTGACTGGAAACAGCAGTTTGGTGCATGAGAGAGAGCTAAATGGCTGCTCTTCTGTAATAACGTATGTAATTCCTTTTTAATTCCTGTATAATTCTTTCTATTTCCTAGCTATTTTCAAATCTATCTTACACAATTAAAAAAGTATTTGAAGAATCAGATTTACGTAAAGACTGTTTAGAGAAGAGAGCTCCTTACATTCTAATACAATTTTGCATATTAAATATTTAAAAATGATTTGTAATATATATTGTTAAAAAAAGGTAATGTTTTTTTTTTTAATTTGGAAATGTGTACAGTAATAATTTCTAATCACACCAGTAATATGCTTTATAAACAAAAATTTCGCTTAGTAATTATTAGTTCTTGCTTTATCCCATCCAAAATTACTTTAAATACGATATTTAGAAAAAAATTGCAAGATTTTGTTTCCTTCAAATGCTTTTTTTTCGTTTTGCTTGCTTTTATTTAGAATAGAATTATATTTTCAAAAAATGCAGTTATCTAAGAGTTTAAAAATAAACCTTTAAAAACAAAATGCTTTTTTTTTACGTTTCATCTAAACTTGTTACAAAGAAAATATATTTTTATATTTTTGGATATTTTAATTTATCTCGATTTCATCGATTATAAAAGAAAATTTATGCCTCTTTGTGCAACAGTAGCTAATGTTTATACTCTCTATAACAAAAGAAAAACCAAGAAGTTTCACTAAAAGGGATTTATCGAAGCAGGATGAAGACTGGAAAATGAGAACAACATGTATTGAAAATGAAACGTCAACAGTAACAAATGCATTGAATGATTAATTCAGAAAATACAGCTTTGTGTAACAATGGGTTATTCACGAGGCCTATCCTCTCAAATGGTTTTTTCCATTCAGCCATATTGACACTTTGAGCAAGAACAACTCAAAGCCGCAAATGAACGTCGCATCTAAACAGCATATAGATTATCCATGGAGACAAAGTATGATTCTACTGTGGACAAAACCACGATAGTATACTTCCTGATTTATAACCGCTTTTTTCTGAATTACAGTCGCTATTAGAAGTTATTAGAAGAATTCTAGTGGGCGAGTTTTGGAGGGTGCATCTCATTTAAAAGTTAAGTACCCATTATTTCCTATTTTCAGTTTGTCTTGTCAACACATCGCGTAATCAGGTTTAATGTTAGGTTAATAAAAGGGGATTATCAGGAATATCTATTAGTCATCATTTCGCGTTCCACTTTATGGCTTCTGAACCCCCACTATTTTCGGATCCTTCCGGGAAACTCGACGATCAATGAGATCTCCACCTTAATCAACATGAGGCAGAAGTATCGTGAAAAGAGCAAGAAAAATCAGCAATATTTTGCCCCATCTCCGTACCTCATACGTTTTCCTGGTGGTCATTGAATCGTAGATGTCCTTGTTGAATGTCTGTCTGTGGGATTCCCTGCCATACACGACGATATTTAGACGTGATCCAAGAACATGAAATTCATATAAATCTAAGCTTTATATTATTGAAATAAATTTTGAAATTGAGCTATATGTAAAAAAACTTGTGGTAAACGCGTTTACATGACTTCGTTGGTTTCTTGGTACTCAGAAGTATCTGAGGTCTATTGATGATGAATCTTTTCATTTTGTCAATGGGCAAGTGACATGGTTGATATATGAGCAGGTATTACTCCTTTAAACTTCCTCATCTTGCGACAGGAGAATTTTAAGACCCTTCAGCAGGCAAGAGCTTGCGTTATTTTGCATAGAGCATTTTTTTTGGAATATAGAATAGAAGACCATTATAGAAGAAATTATCTTTATAAATATTTGTGGTTTGGAAATTAAGATCTTTGGCTGATCCACATAAAAAATATCCCTGAAATTGTATAATATTATTTTCTTAGAATTATATTTTTGCTATTTAAGTCCTTGAAGTTATAAAAATTTGAAGATGTGTGTTTGTGAGCAAACCATACTTCGTCAGGAAATGTTAGTCTTACGTATAAGAACCAAACACCTAACCCATAATTAATCGATAAATCAACAAAACAGGGAGTTCTTTGCTGTTACAAAATATTATTAAATAAATAAATTTTCAAATATCTTACATCAATTTTTGAATTTAGGAGAAGAAATGTGTAATTAACTTTAATACGATTTTGAAACGCAAATGGATACTACAGTCACAAAGACACACGGGCAATTATTTTGATAAAATCAATTCTACCTAAAAGCTCTAGATTCAATGCGGTTTTAGAATTAGATTAATATGTTGTAGGGTCTGTCATTAAAAATAAGTGCTTTTTAAGAGCTTCAAAATCAATAGCGATATTTCACCGATACTGTTTTAAATTACAGCGAAACATAGTTATATGTTACTAGCTTTGAGTTTTTCAATAAAAAAATATATATATTTCCAGTTAGATATGTACATTTAACATTATAAACCATATTTAACAATATATTTGCGAAAAGTTTTTATTTTGTTATTTTATGAGTATTATGTCACTCAAGCCCAATTAGCGTTATGTTATAATTTTACCTTTATTATACATTGTTAACTATGGAATGGTATTTTTGCTCGGGATGTTGGAAATTTATTATCCTGTCCAAGTTTAACATGCATTGATATCGCTTACAACAAGATAAGAAAAGACTACTGTAAGAGAATAAAAATTGATTTTTCTTTTTAAGAAGGGAATGAAGACTTCTTATTTATATGCAAATTTTGAAAATAATTGTCGCCTAGGAAAAAAAGGCTTTTGCATTTTTAAGGAATAAGCTATTATTTATGAAGTATAAATTAACATGAATAACTTGCCTTTCTTTGATATGTTATACTTCCTTTCCTTTAATATTCAGATTTTACAATCACAGTTTTAATTTCAAGGTTTTTATTATTCATTTTTTTTATTAATTTTGTTTCAGTTTTTTGATATTAAGTATCAAAAGCAAAGTAACGCGTAAAATTGGATCATGTATCAGGGGAATGAAAATAAAATAAATAAAAAGCAAGAGCTTTGCTTATAAAGATTTACTTTTTGAAACATATGTTGATAATAATTTTTACGTATTATGTTCCATTTAAAATTATAATAACGCTAAGAAGTGTACATTTATTACTTTATAATTACAGATATTACACAATTTATTATTATTTATTACTTAGTATCACAGATTTTTTTTATTTAGGTAACATCAATAATACTATCTTATTTTTTGTTTTTGACACAATTTATAAATCCTTGTTCCTGACACAATTTATAAATCCTGCTTGAGTTTTATATCAATGAAATAGACAGATTTTTAAAATTCAAATAATAATGATTGAATTCAAATATTAAAATAAAATTTTTATTCTAAATGTAAATTAGCGATTTCCATCCACTGTGCCAGGGTACTTTTGTGTGCCACCAAATTCTTGAAGTGTGCAACTAATTAAAAAAAAATATGAAAATTATATTCTCAAAAATAAATAAAAAACCCTTAACTGAATCATTCAGCCGTTTTATACAACTTTTATTAACTTTCCCTTTCGTGGATAGATGGAAATTAAATATGATTGAGTTCGTAATCTATTTGTGATCACATATATCTGTATATGAATTGACTTAGGATGAATAGGAAAGATCAATTTCGTTGTGTAACAATCGAGATTTAATTTCGAAACAATCGGAAGAGTCAATTAAATCATTTTGGATCAGTATTAGAGAGGATTATCTCATTATAGCCAGTAAAACTTAAAATATTGTTACAATTTCCTACATCTTATTTCCGTGAATTCGGAATTTTAGTATTTATACAAATAAAAAAATGAAAAAAATATTCAAACTTTAATATGTAAAAGGTGAAATGAGAATGGCATCATCATTTTTACGACCCAAGATAAACAAAATTATCAAAAATCATCAAGCTTAAATTTTGCATTAAATATATATTACATTATATAATAATTTGTAATTAATTATACTCAATAAACACATTTTGTCGTCTTGGGTCGTGCATATTATTTTATTTAAAATTGAAAATTATTATTATAAACTATTTTACATAGTGCATTATAAATAAGTAAAATTCTTTTACATTTATTTTATTGTTAGTGTATTGCTAAATTTTAAAACTGTTAAAAGTGTACCGCAACAACAACAACAAAAGGTTTCGAATTACTGCTGCATACATTACGAAATTACCCATTTTATTATTTTAAGAAATGATTATTGGAATTTTTATATTTTTATTTCTAAAAAATATTTGATATATAATACATAGACGACTTCTCATTCGTTGAAAATTTAATTAAATTTTGAAAGTTGAGATTTATATCATTTTTTTAAATATTTAATTACTTTACATAAGTAAAATTCTTTTAAATATAGTATATAAATAATTATTTAGGAAAAGAATTTCTTAGTAAGAGCTATTTAAGATATGATTTTTTTTGGTTTATAAATTATCGAGTGATATTTTAAAGTTGAATAATATTTCGCGTTTGGATTTGATTCCAAATTTATTTATGTTTATTACTATAAAACAAAGCGAGGAATATATTTTATGTTTGAATAATAATTTCTAATTATGATTTTAAAAATTATTCAAAGTTAAAAGCACATGTAATACCATATCCATTTCAGTACGTTGAAACAAATGGACTAATGCATTATCATTGAAAATGAAGAGAGAAGAAAAGATCAAAATATATTGAAACGATACAGTTTAATGAGTAAATGTTTGTAATCATTGAAAACGTCATAAACTTTTGCTTATAAAAAGCTAATATTGAAAATATCAAAATAATGTGAGCTGAAAATTCTTGTGGCTATAAATTCATGTTTTAAAATATTTCAAAAGGCAGGTTTATTTTACATAATGCTACAGGTTTTACATCAACTGGTAAGCGAGTTGATAGTGTCTTCATATTAAACTATAATAGTTCACACACACACACACACACACACACACACACACACACACACACACACACACACACACACACACACACACACACACACACACACACACCACACACACACACACACACACACACACACACACACACACACACACACCACACACACACACACCACACACACACACACACACACCACACACACACACACCACCACCACCACCACCCCACCACCACCACACACACACACACACACACACACACACACACACACACACACACACACACACACACACACACACACACACACAGTGTTTTGAGTTGGCAAATAAGTTATTTAACAACTGAATGTTCAGTAATTGTGTCAAATTGAAGGTCACAAATTATACGCCTGATTTTGCGATATAAAAGTCGAAAGGAGCAAGCATTACGTTCGCATCAAAATTTACATTTATATTTTTAGTTAACTTTAATGAAGGGAAGTACTTATATTTTACATTGTTCATTTTTATAATTTTATTAAATTTGTTAATATATGTACAATTTAAGTTTTTTAAATTTTTGTTGAAGAAACAGAGTTACATTTTAGGCTGTTTATTTTTATATTAAGAAATATTTTTAAATTTTGCAAAATGAATACATAATAAAATTTTAAATTTATATTATTGATTTCTATTCTCCAATTCAGCCTGCATTATTGCGGGATTTTAATGGTCTCAAAAATGTACTACTACATGGCACGCTGAATCATAATGGTATTATTGGCTTAGCAAGCCACATCTTAACATTTCCCGACCCCTGATATATAACATACACATTTTTGGATATTCAATTTCGTCCTTTTTGGAAATCTTCAAACGACGGAAATAATTTGAGTTTTACATAGAATGAATTTTGAACAAAAAAGAATCATCCGAAATTCCTAGAATGTTTTCTCTCATAAATAGATTTCTTATTTCTTATTCAAAATTCTTTAATTAAAACTAGCAATCTTTTCTCAAGTCCACAACCTCTTAATTTTGTAAATTTAAAGTAAACGTTCAATAAAAATGTATACTTTTCAATAATTTAAATATATATATATATATATATATATATATATACAAGTATATACATTCCACATTGAGCTATTTCATTCAGAATCAGAATAAGTATTTATTTTCAAGATAAACTTTAACTTGATCTTGTTAAAAAAAGAATTTTTTTCTACTAACTATTTCGGCAATATCTCTTTAAAAATATTTCTTAATATGAGAGAACTAGTTTAAATAACCCATAAACATATGTGTCGGTAGCTCTCTCTTTATCGATTTCTTAAAACCTGTTTTATGTTAATGAAAAAAAGCTATATTTACAGGACATATTTTAAGATAATATTACACAAGCTTATACATAATCATTATATATTGCATTTGAATCATAATAAGAACATTTGTTTTTTTATTCAGGGAAATGTATTACAGTTAAGGTAAAAATCTCAAGTGTGAAACATCCAAAAGCATAGGTAGTATATTGTACATTTTTTTAAAAACTTTTTACTTTGAATGTTGACCCAAATATTTATATATAGAACCAAGTATATGTAGTATTTATATATGACTAGTATATATAGTATTTATATATGACTCAAGTATTTATATATAGAACAAGTATATGTAGTATTTATATATGACTAGTATATATAGTATTTATATATGACTCAAGTATTTATATATAGAGCAAGTATAAGGCAGCTTCTCTTTTAAATACATTTTATTCTTCCAGATCTTATGTTTCTTCACACATAATCACGCATGTGTGAAAATAAGATTAATACATAAAAGTTGCTTTGTTTTCCTCTCCACGACAGAAACATTCAAGAACTATTTTACATTTTAGAATAATGCATCAAAATATTGACTAAAGTAGCAAATAATTGCATATAAAATTGTGCATTATTTTATGTTTGAGTAATTTAAGAAGGCTTTGAAGAAAAATGAGAGAGAGAGGCTCTATAAAACAAATCTAAAATGAAAGTTAATCGTCAAAAATTCATATCATCTTACATATAGGGGCTAAATGAACTTATTTTAGAAGATTGCTTAAAAATTATTACTATTAAAATGATTAATTAAAACATTTGAAGTTATATAAATTTTTGTAATGAATTCTTCTTCATTAGTAAGAGTTAAATCATATTTAGGGGTTGTATCATATTATTTCTCGGTTCTCGTTTGTTGAATATTCTGATTTAATCTTTATCTTGTTGATTCATTACGAAGCTTCATTAGAATGGAAATAGAAAATATTCACTAATGCATAAATAATGTCATTAAAAAAATTCTGTTCAAAAGGATCATGCTTTTTGTACAGCAATTTTTTAAGTGTTTCGGTTGGTACTCGTTATTTATTGCCTAGAGGCAATTGAAAATTAAATTAAGAATCTTTTGATTATAATTGAATTTTTCTCATTGATATTTTTTTAAAACTTTTACATCACGAGACGCACTTTACATTACCCATATATACTTCTCATGTTTTTCTAGATTTTTACTACATTACCTCGAATATGAAAGTTCAACATATTTATTTCTTATACTTTCTGAAATCTTCATTCAATGCTTAGTGAAAGAAATAAAGTATGAATTGCGGAGCCTATATTGCCTAAGAGGTTTTTGAAGACTTTGAACAATAAATATAGCAGTATAGACTTATATGTATGCGTTTTTAATGTAATACATACTTATTTATGTTTATGCCACATTATGTTTTGCAATAAAAATATTCAATACTTTTCTTACTTATATTTTTTTTCAGATTTCTGTTTCATTTTCTATTCAAATCATTTCAAGATCATGTGACAATTCTGTTTTTCACGCTCTTTTGCAACTTCCTTATGAAATTTTCTATATATAATATGTAAACATGCATTACGAATACTGCAACCAATTTGAGATCGGTGTTGCATTTTGGATTTCATGATACAAATTCTGTATAAAAACAACGCACAATTGACTTCATATGTACAACTCATATCAGAATCTTCAAATTCCATACAAAAAATTTCTAAGTTTTTATGCAGAAAATGTGGGTGATGCAATTTTTTAATTTAGTTTCTTTTGTAAACTTATACCTATATATTCCCTCCTCTGAAATAAATATCGACAAAATATTGAAATAAGCATTTTTATGTAGTTACTATATGAAAGGAGTATAAAACTACTATTCTGTATAAACTAATTTTAAGTAAGATAACCGATACTATTATAAAAATATTGTCTTATGGTAAGTGTATAATAGAAATAGTGGAAATCTAATTGAATAAAAGCTTGTTTTGAAAAAAGTATGACATTTTTCCAGTTATATTAACTTGCATACACTTAAATTTTTCTCAAAAATGATTGGAACAACTTTTCCCCCCAATCTTTTTTATAAATAGTTTTTTTGTTTTCATTTAAAATGTCTTTAATTGTTTGACAAAGCACAACATGTTATGAATGTCTTTTCCAAACACTGTAAAAACTTCTGTTATCTAAGCATTGCGTTATTTTCTTTAATAAAATATTTCGTGCGCCAGTATAATTTATTATACACACTACTTAAGGTTTTTTTATATTACAAATTGTTATTTTAAATTATTTTCAATTTTTGCTTGTTTTTATAATGTTTTTAATCTTTTTCTTTTATATTATCTAAAGCTTGAGATTGAAACTTTATCGCAGCTTGAAATAAATATTTTTATAGTGACTGAATACGTAAGCAATGTAGAAATGCCTACCTTATAAATAATTACACTTTCAGTTGCTATAGAATTATGTAAAATTTATCAAGCGATTTAAAGGGGAAAACTTGCCCCGAGAAACTTTACAAAATAATACTTTAAGGTAAGGTGTTAAGGAGATTAAATTCTTATATATTTAAGATATAATTAATTCGATAGTAAATTAATTAAAAGATTCGTAAATCTGTTTTAGAAACAGATTCAAAATAACATTTTGAAGAAATATTAAATGAGTAAATTTTTGTCTTTTTTCTAAATTAGAGTAAAAGTTAGCTTACACATTATTGGATATTTATTTGAATAATAAATTATTTCCAATTTTGAAGAAGTCAAGGGAAACGGGTTTTAATTTAATCTTCGGAAATTCAAGCATTTTTTTCCAATTAAGTTTTAACGAGTTACTTGAAGAGATATTCGTTAACTTAAGTCGTAATTAACTAACAACATTTTCTGACTGAAATTAAATTATCTGAAAAGTGAGAAGCTCCTGACTTTCTCACACAGTAGCATGATTTAGTGTCTTAAAATCTCGTCTATATATATAGTGAAAATATAGAGAGTTTTTCACAAAAATCTCTGGCAATACTTGAACCATTTACCAATTTAAATTTAACATTAATTTATATATTATTTTAAATTGTAACTTTATTGGCAGTATTTTTTCTAGCAAATTCTTCAGAAAATTAACTATGTTCAATTCTCAACAGAATTAACGATATGTGAATGCAAATGTAATTAGCAGGATATAGTTTAAATTTAAATTAACTTCCATCGAGTTATTTTTCAATATCACAGGGAGCTTTGTTTTATTCTTGTGTATTACAAGATATGTTATGAACTACTATGATTTAGTGGTAAAGCACTGCGCTCTATAACAGACGTAGATTTTCAATTATAAAATCGGCTGGAATGTGTTGATTATAATTGATGTATTTTACTTTTCTATAAATAAGTAATACTGGAAAAATTATTTTGTGTAAAATTGCATGTATTAAAGGCACACACAATTATTCATTGAATGGTTTTTCAATAACAATTATTCACTTAAGGTACGCTCAAGAGCCAAAACATTATGACCATCTGTCAATAACGAATTGGCCCACCTTTGGCGCGCAACACAGCTTCAAACCGCCTTGGCATGGATGCCACATGTCCTTGGTAGATGGCCGGAGACAGATTGTACCATATGCTTAAGCAACGGTCACGCAAATCCAAGATATTGAGAATTGGTGGTCTTTGAACTCTGAGCTGTCATCCCATGACATCGCAAATGAGTTCTATCGGATTGAGATCCGGTGAGTTAGGCGGCCAGGACATTAACTAGAATTCAGCATCCTGTTCCTGGAACCACTCTAACACAATTTTAGCCTTGTGACACGGGGCGATGTCCTGTTGGAACATTCCATTTCCAGCTGGAAAAAAAGAGGCCATGTAAGGGTGCAACTGGTCCACAATGATGTTCAGATACCCTGTATCATTCATGGTCTGCTCTACCATAACCACGGGTTCCAGAGACGCCCAAGAGCACGTCCCCCAAAGCATAATACCACCACCACCGGCCTGTGTATGACCTACTGTACATTGAGGGAGCAACTGTTCGCCTGGAAGACGACGTATCCTGACACGGTCATCGGCAGGATGAATGACAATCCGTGATTCACCTGACCAGGCAACTCTCTCCCACTGATCCATGGACCAGTCGCGATGTTCCCGGGCCCAACGCAGGTGCAGTTGGCGATGACGCTTGGTCAGCAAAGGCACACGAGTGGGACGTTTGCTGCGTAGCCCCTTATCCAACAGTGTCCGCTGAACAGTGTGCTCTGATACTATTCTACTTGGCCCTGCATTGTATTGGGCTGTCAGCTGAGCCACCGTCTGGCTCCGGGTTTGCTTCACCATGCGAAACAGTCTCCGACGACCTTTTGTTTTTGATAGCGTGTGGACGTCCAACACCATGTCGTCTGCTGCTGGTTTCACCGTCATTCATCCACTTTGCATAAGTACTAACAACTGTAAATCGCGAACAACCCACGAGTCGCGCAGTTTCGGAAATACTTGTTCCGAGCCTTCGAGCCATTACAATCTGCCCTTTATCAAAGTCGCTTAGATCCGCAGCCTTTCTCATCACATACAGAAGTAAGTGAAAGAATGATCCTTCAGACCCTCCAACAGCAGTTAAATACCATTTTCACCTGATCATGTGCCTTCCACTTCATCCTGGCGAGTTCATTGTAAAATGTAGGGGTGGTCATAATGTTTTGGCTCTTGAGTGTAAGTGAAATTGGCAATTTATTTCTGAAATTTTATCGATTCGGTAACTGAGTGGTCATTGCTTAAAACTCGTGATTTATGTAGTTCCTGTAGATTCGATGGTTTGAGTCTTCATGCCACTACAGACCTTCCCGATAAAGGAGTTAATGCACATTAAAAGTATTTATATTTATTGTATGTCTACATGTTAGTGAAGTGTGAAAGTTAAAATGCTAGCTCAAGTACCGTCCTTGTCATTTATCCGTGTATTAAAATTACGAAATCCATTACTAAAGCCTCATGTTACTTTGAAGTTAATAAATGATCAATCAATTTTTAATTAAAAAAGTATATTTTTGGATTAAATGTGATATAGAGATGCAATGCAGTCTGACAAAAACGCATCAGATGAAATCCTTTTTTGGTAGTAATTATACATCTTGGTGATCGCGTATCCCTCATAAAGGGATATTTTTTCACATTTATCCATTTAATAAAATGAAATAATTATTAACAAATGATATAATTTTGAAGAACATAAAAATAACTGTTTTTACTATATTCTATTAATATATAAAGCTAAAAATTTGAGCTAAATATTTATATGATCCCTCAAACATGATATTTGCCACTTCGTGTTTTTTTGTTAACTTTGATCGAATATATTTTATCCCGAAGGCACTCAAAATGAACTATAACGTGTCTTTCCTCTGAAATGGAAGTATACTACCTTTTATAGTTGTTTGACCGATAATTCCCCCTCGTTTCGACATTCTCTTTTAAAAATAGGCGTTATGAAATGAGAAATAAAAATCTGAAAGCATGTCTGGCTTTGTTCAGGCACCTTTTGTACAGTACATTTTGACGCCTGAAGTCATTTAATGTCTCGTTATAGTATTACGAGAACGGCGATGAAATTTTTACATTTAAGAGATGCGTTTATTGTCGCTGTTTCATGTTATCCGCAGATAAGGATTTACGATTGACTTGACAATTTTGCGTCATCATAATGCAGCCAATCCCTTGTTTTGCCTTATAGGCATTTTCTAAAAATATGACATTTTACGAATTCATGTAAAGAAGAATTAAATCAGTTATGTAAACAGAGCACATGTTAACTTTTATATTATACCACAATTAAATCATTGGAATTCTTCAGGGGAATAACTATCTGACCTTATACGTGAATAGTAGAATAAAAGTTCCTTTCTGTAGTTCTTATCTCTAAAGGTTCCTTTCACAGATTACAACTTCCTGCAGATATAAATATCTTCAAATCTCAATACGAATGCCTAATTTGCCAGATCGATTAACTCCAAAAATCAAGAAGCAAGAAAAAATGATAAAATATCACACATTTTTTTAAAAAATTTCTTCTAACTTACAAATTCAAAAATGCGATGTAGACTGTATTACGGCTGACGCATCTTTTATCTAATGACATATATAAAGAATGAAAGAATATATATGGAATAATTGTTAATATTGCAACAATTTGTTCGTAAAGAATGGATTTGGCAAGTAAAAGAGAATTATTAATAAATTCAGTATTTGTATTATTATTTTTTTTACAACGGAAAATCGTCATTATATATATATATAATGTATGTTTCATTAAAAATTTTAGCAAAAAGGAAGAATAGCCATTCTGTTACTTTTACATTATATTACGGGTATTATTACTTTGCTTAAATTGATTAACGTAAATGATGTTTTCTTCGTTAGCTGTATTTGAGCTCCCATCATGTCTATTTGTTTTTAGAGTTTTATAATATTCACGTTTAATAAGAGGACTGAATTTCAACAAGTCCACCATATCTTTCCTCTTTTCTCTTGTCACAGTTCTACCTGTTGGATCCAATAATGGCTGGTTTATATTTTTTAGACATAGTGGTCTACCTGCTACACATATTACTGGCATTAAATTTGGTATTTCCGTTAAAGTCACACTTGAAGTGTTTGACGTGATATTTCAACCTTTCTAATCTTATTCAATACATTTTGAACCAATTTATTTGTATCCCTGTAACTATCACCTTTCTGTTATTGATAGAAATTTCTTAAGTACTTCTAGGGAAAAAGTCCTAATGCGTCCATCATTTTAACCATATGAAACGGTGCTTTCATGTTACTGGTTTTGATTATGTATTATACAATTATCTGGAGAAAAAATGTTTTGCACTTTTTTTGCTTGAGACTCAATAATAGCAAATTGTTAATCACTAGGCACTGAAAATCAATTCACAATAAAATTGAAATTTATAAGTTCGTGGAGTTCCAGTGGGAGTTTGAAAACAACTGATTTATGTTTTACTTCTCTCGTACTTACTTAATGTGAGCTATAACAGCTCTCATCTAACAGGAACATCGTAATTGAATGAACAATTTTCAGATGTCTATGTAGCAAAGAAAAAAAGTGCAGAGGGTTAACTGGATCTTTATTATGATATAAATACATTAAACGTGAAGTTAAATCAGATTGGCTTTTAAAATAAATTATTTATTATTCAATGGCTAAAAAGATTTTGTCATTTAGTGGTATTAATACTTATTATTAGAGAAATTTGTTTTGAATGTCTGCAGTCAGGAGCCAATAAAGTGCTTTAACATTAAAATGTATATTCATAAAATAGGGTTAATTGATCTGGTAAGTGAAACATCCTTATGGCTTTCTGCTGAGAACCAAAATATAATTTAGAATTTTTTCTAAAAAGGTTTCGAAGCTCTTTTTTATTGATCCAAACTCTCTGATACTTACAAATAATTTAATTAAAATACTCATCAAATCTGAAAACCGTAATTATATAAACTTTCATGTATTTGGCAGTAAAATTTGTTAATGACTTGTAAATACACATGCAAATAACCTTTTAAAAATATTTCATAATTTTTTAAAATGAAATTTTTTTAATAAAACAATCAATATAACAAATATTACTACAGGTCACTAATGAATTCGAGGTATTAAAATTTTGATGATAATTAATAAATAGTCACTAAAATTTGTGCTACCATGCTTGATTAGTCAAGTCTTATGTAGGCGAATGTCAGTCTTCTGTGAAAATTTTCTCCTTTAATTAAAATTTTTGCGTACAAATTCTGATATTCAATGCAAATGAGTTTGAGCTAATTAAGATTGTTAAAAATCTGATTTGGGAAATAAATACAAATAAAAAAGGCTAGTATAATCATCAGAAATTGGAAATATTTTTAATAGTAGAAAGTAATGCTAATTTAAAGAAATACTTTTAATAAAAGGGTATATAAAATTATAATTTTTTAATTACTTCAATTAGAAATCATCTTTTGTTTTATTTATTGATTGTTAGCATGTGGGTATACAGATAAATTAAATTTCAAACTCAATAATTTTATAAACGTTTCTATAACACAAAATTATTTTATTTTATTTCTTTAGAATGTAGCAATTGAAATATCTTTGTTTCTAAGGCAAACAAGATAAAAAATACAATGGATAAATCTTTCAATAGAATAACTCTAACAACTCAATTGGTCAACTTTTAGTTCATTTATTATAGCCAGTATTAAATTTATTTGGACTTATTTTGATATTTGATTTCAAAAACAACATAAAAGGACAAATTCAATTTAGTGTTGTATTTTCGTTAAAACTGACACTGATAAAACTTGTTATACGTCATTCGTGAACTTTTTATGCATTATAAATGATATAATGACTACAAATGTTAAAAACAAGCTCAAATTCTGGCATTAAATGATAAAAATACATTGCTGAATGAAAGATTAGTGTCAAGGTATATCTACAGTCTTAAAATTTCAAAACTTATAACAAACTAGTCCATAATTTAAGACAATATAATGATTAAATATTTAAGAGCAATTTAACATAATACTGCCTATTGAAAGTTATGCGATTCGCTCTCTAATGCCACCATTTTCCACGTAAGCAAGCGTATTTGATGTATTGGGGAAAGGGGAAGAAAAGGAATAAAATAAGTAAATTCTCTGAAATAGGTAAATCCTTCTCAAACACGGTCAAGACCATTTTATTGCATTCCAAAGCCTTTGGAATAATTTTATGGATATCAGTGCACAGAAAAGATCGTACTTCGGAAAGACGTATATATACGTCCGATGCAATTAATGCTTTGGCTGAGCGAGACGTTTATCTACGCCATTGGCAATTAAAAAAAAGCGTTGTGTAATATTGTAGCTTTAGTGTCAAAGTTATTGAATTCAATACAGTGTTATTTGTATGGAGGATGGCGCAATGAAAATTATGGTTAAATATTGGATCGTTAATATTGAAAGTTTGAGAACCACTGATTTAAGTAAAAAGTTAAAAATTTTTGGGGACACAGTATGATTCAATTCACAAAAATCGGTCAAAAAATGAAATTAATTTTTCTAGGCTAAATTTTTTTTTATGTATTTTTCTACAGACTCACAAAATTTGAAAACTATAAGTTTAAAAAGGACAGAGTTATGATAACTTTTACGTTTGTTTTTGCTCACATTCCAATGGCAAATCACAAATTTAACTGATTTATCTCAGAAAGATAAAATAACACTGGTTTGTCTTTCTTTTAAATGCTAAAGTTTTATTATTATTAGTGTGCTTAGTACTTGGAAAATTTTTCCACTTGTTGCTAATGGGATAAAAGTTGGTATGCATTTTTTAATCCAACCAATACTTATGTTTTTAAAAATAATTGAAGATTATTTGAATAATTATTAATTTACACATTTTGTAAGGAATTTTTAGTAAGCATTCATAAGAAGTATTGTACGAATACCAATCACGTTATCACAAAACCCATTCCAAATTTTGTTATACGTAGTTTAACGTACTTGTAAATCAAAATTTATATATGTACGTCGACGTTTGTAGGAGGAGTAGCATTTTAAAATCACTTCAGAAGTTTCACCTTACAAAATTAAATGGTTAGCTTTTTATGAAATTTTTGAGTACAAAATCCATTTTACATCATACATACACATAGGAGGCAACAAAAAAATTTGAAAATCATTAAATTAAAAGCTTTTGTGTAAATCGTACCATGTCCCCTTAAGCAACAAAGAAGGGACAAAAAAGAGACACAGTCTTTGCAAGGACTTCATGAAAGTTCTGGCATTCCAATATAGTTTGATTATCTCATCAAGTTTTTGGGACTCCTTACCTAGTTCTGGGCATATAAGAAGAAGCTCAGCATTCGTGATGACTGAATTAAATGTTTCACATATACTAGATGGAAGGATGCCTATTTTATTAAGATGATGGTCTATGCAACCATGGCCTGTTTGCAGTCTGAAGATTGTCACAGACTGTTTGCGGGGCTTTTGACAAAACTTTTTCCAAGTGTCTTGAATGTTAGCCCAGGTTTTCTTTGTCAATTTTACTACCCGGTTATATTTAAGAGTATCAACTAATTTCTTAATAATATATTTTTTAAGTAACTGTGGAGAAAGTGCTTTGTTTTCTTGTGGCTCAAATGTTCTTCTCTTGGCTATTAAATATACCTTTTCATTACCGAAGATACCCACAAGTGAATACTCCTGATGTATATATGAAAATGAAATACAGGTATAAAAATACTCTTAATAAGTTTTCTAAGACAACTGTATTAGAAAAAAATCAATTTATAAATGTAAGTCAATAGTAAAATTGATTTCAGTTGTTTAATATTGAATAATTATTCTTTTACAAAAATAATAAAACACGAATTTAAGTATTTTACGCTCAAAACACTATGTGTTTTAATGTTTATATAAAAACTAAACTACAATACAATACCAAAAATGCATTAACTGTATCTTTTCAGAAGCTGAAATAAGAAAAAACAAGTTTGCTTCATTATCTTAACCAC
The DNA here is from genome assembly GCA_019973975.1 of Trichonephila clavata. Taxonomy (NCBI): domain Eukaryota; kingdom Metazoa; phylum Arthropoda; class Arachnida; order Araneae; family Nephilidae; genus Trichonephila; species Trichonephila clavata. Next base: position 109,538 of record BMAO01002921.1, read on the forward strand.
ATTCTTCTTCAGGAAATCTCGTCTGAAACTTTTTCTTCTCTTTCTTGAATGGTGGAAAACAAAGAAGCAATGAGTCTTTGTGAGATATTTGTTTTTTTCCCTTGTCTAGTTGTTTTATTTGAGTGAATATAATAATGTTTTAAATAATATTTTAAAGAAATATACAATGTTCAATATTTCTTTCGGAAGTGATAACTATTATCATTGTTTCCTTTTAAGACGACGAAGTAGAATTCATTGGAAAAATGCCAGGATGAAGAAAAGTAAATAAAGATAAATATTTTTACCAAAATAAAAACACATTTATATGTATTCTCCAGGCATTCAAATGTAGCAATTACTGACAAAGTTTACGAAGTTGTAAATTGTACTTAGTACATATTGAATTCTGAAGTATTTTCGTTTTCATACGTATTAAAAGATTTTGAAATGAATGAAAAAATATTCGCACAAGCTGTCTGATAGAAAATATTGCAGATGCACAAACGGTTTTTTTTAGCAACGTACTGAAGCTATAGGCACAACAAACCTTTTAATTTTGAATCACAACCAAATGACAAGGAAAATATCCAAAATGGCATTCCGTTCTCTAGACTTCCACATTTAAATTAATTAAATGCTTATTAATCCTTTCTACATGACCGATGTTTAGGACTCTAGCTCCCCAGTCGATTGCAAGAATGCCGCGACCAAGACCACTCAGGTATCATGGCTGCTTCAATCACATAAGAAATAAAGAAGCATTCATTTTTCTTAAAAATAATAAATGCACAATATACAATCTAAAGTTATTATAGTTATCTATTTGAGAAAACTTTGTAAAACATTATGCTTAAACTGAAATAAAGATTAATATCTGTCGATTTCTGTAATTAAACTGTCAAATATATTTAAATAAGTTTTAATTAAAATTTAATTAATTTTTTACTCAATATTTAACTTGTTAAAAAATTTAATATTTTTGTGCATTTGCTTCCAGAATATTTAACATTCCTCAACGACGTATTAGTTCTAAGCGCAAACATGTCAGTTGAAAAAAAAAACAATTGATTTCTTGTGTTCCTTGAGATTTAATTCCATTATTTTTATTGACATTACAATTGACAGAATTTGTGTATGAAAACTTTAATCCAATTGATCTTAGATTGGGATTTGAATCAGGAGCCAATCCATTCTGCTGTTATTCTCACTTTCTAGAAACTACTCAACTGCAGAAATTTTTTGTGTACGTGCATTATATATCATCTAGAAAAATAAAAACTGTATTAATGAAAAATTGGAGTGAGTGAATATTAACGTCGCCCAAACGAGGACTTTTTGTGACGGACCTCGACGAATGACGGATCACAGAATTTTTCACCGATGTGCGCACAAACCTGAATGCCACATTTAGGGTGCGGTAGACCAGTTCTTTGGCCACCTCACTTTCAAGACTTATCGAGCCTTGATTACTTTTTATGGGGGCATCTGAAGAATCTTGTTTATTGACTCCACTTGACTCAAATGAGGATCTCGTTGCTCGAATATCTGAAGCCGCTGCAGGAGTGCGTGAATTACTTGGTATCTTTGATCGTGTACGCCAATCGTTCCCCCAACGCTGTCAAGCAAGTATCGCTACTGGTGACGCAATTTTTAGAGTTAGTTATTGTAAACATTACACTTTTCGATGACGCTTTCAATAAACACTTTGTATTTTCTTTTGTCTCTTGTTTTCTTTTGTGTCTGTGCCTCCCCGCGTCACTTGCACCCATACATTCCAAAACAATGAATGATTGTTACATTATCTTTTACTTACCCTTAAAGTTTGTACCATGAATTCGGGACTACCTTGTATCTTAAGATATTTCAAATAGGAAACAAGCTTTAAGTCCTGTATAGCATTAAATGGTTTAATGACCAAATACTACTGATTGTAGTTAGTTGTGAGATGTTATCACTTACAATTTTTAAGTTTTATATTTGATCCACTGAAAAATCAGAAAAAAAAAATTAAATGTTCTAAAGGATAAATTTTGATTTTTTTTCATTAAAATTAGAAAAAAACTGAAAGTTATATAAACAGAGTTTTTCTTTAAATTAATATCAAACTTATATATAGCAATGACTAAGCCTTGAACAAAAGATTGAAGTATGGCATGTTCATTATGTCCACAAAAATATATGTACACACAGTCTAAGAGATTAGAATGTATCTTGGAAATTTTAGATTATGCAACAAAATATTTGGAAGAAAAGAATAATTTCATATTTAATTAAAAAATACAAAGTATATTTTAGTACGATATCAGTATCATTCTGGACCAAAAGAAACCTTTAAAAAAGACAAGGTAAAACAGAAATAATCTGATTATTTTAAGTGAAAAAAGCTATTCCAAAACTGAAATTACAATTCGGAACAATCTAAAATCCGAATTTAAAAATCATTTATAAATTTCCTTCTATCTATAAAAAAAACCATGAGTGTGTACAGCAGAGAAAAAAATTGCAACACATACTACAATTAGTGTATTTCCGATGTTTTCATGTAACCAGTAACTATCTACCTACAGCTATGCTGTAAATAATAGAAAAAGAATGTGCAAATCTCGTAAAAAAATGACGAAATTAGGAATTTGATCAAATCTCTGGGGAATATGATCAATTGGAGGAAGATGTAAAAGTAACGTCTCTTCAAGGTCAATTCCCTGATGAAAGTAAGTGATTTGATCAAATCCATGAACTGTTTCAGTGAAAGGATGAAATGAACATGTCAGGATTCGCACAGCTCTATTTTCGCTTGTTACCACTCTTCTTTACCCAGCATTGGCCATCTGAAGAAGGGTGCAGTGAACGCTATGCACCGGTGCCCCACGATTGAGGGGGCTCCAGCATGATCAAGAATTTAAATAATGTACTGTACTCTTGCACATGAAATCTTGACAGTATTCCTATATAGTTGCCAGTATAACGAGAATAATTCTGAAAATAATGTGAATGTTTTCATAAATCCTAGTTTAGGCTCTGTTCAGAAGTCCTTATAGATTGGAAAAATATTATGTAAGCGCATTTTTCATAAAAGAAAAATGTTTTGCAAATATCATTTCTTTAAATTATTTTTTGCCAAAAAATTGCATTAAAATAGTTTTTTTTTGTGATAATCTAAGAACAATTTCATATGTATATTCTAATTCAAGTGACACTATATATAAAAAAATAAAGGAAAAAACCTTTATTGTATGATTTTGTAGAATTACTGTTCCAAATGTAGCCATTAAATCTAAAATTACTATTTCAAAGAATTATTGTGATTCTATTTTTAGCATATAATATTCTTCCTCTTCGTGGGATCCATGAAATAATAAAAACGACCATAATAATGGAAATTTAAGTGTATTAGAATTATTAAGTAAATACAGCTCTGCACTAATGTATCACATAAACAGAATAAAAAAGTTCATGAAACAGAGTTGTACTTCCTTTTGCACATAGAATCACATGAATAAATTATTTCTGCTTTGAAGGAAATGAAGTCCTTACTGAATTTAAAGACGATATAAAAGCAACACATACTGTAATATCGAAATTGGACTGTACTCTTGATATTTCCCATAAGGAAAAAACTTCAATTATGAACTATGTCAATTTTGAAGAGAAAAGATATATATATATAAAGATATATATATATATATATATATATATACATATAAACTCTAAATTAATCTTTTATAGGGTTTATTTAAGTAATTTATGTGACTGGAGCAGTACCGGCAAGAGAGAGAGAGAGAGGGAGAGAGAGAGAGAGAGCTGTATTAATGTCGCACTATAAGGCAACATGAGGGCTAATTGAAAAGGACCTCCTAATTTTGAACTTCGGTAAAGTGACGAGGACGACACCTGAACTGGCACCTCCCTTCTTTAAGTACCACACTGTCCCAGGGGAAGGATATTGATCCTCGACAAATTTAGAGTGCATCGTCGTCATCGATACGGAAGATCTGCAATTACAGCAGAATTCGAACCCACAACACACTAGTCACGAATTCGTGACCATAACCAATAGGTTATCGCAGCTACTAAAACTGGATAAAACTCTATTGAAAAGACCAAGTGAGATTGAATTGGATATTATAAATTGTAGATGGCAGGCATATGACAAAATAGCAACAACATGAAAGGGAAATATAAATGGGTAAAATCTAGAATAATTGATCTAAATCTCAAGCAATTTATGTGCCTTCGTAGCACACTCGTTTAATTTTTTTTCTTTTGATGCCTCTGTAGTAGTACAGATAGTAAATATTTATCGAGGAAGTTCCAATGTTTATATTGCTTATTTTTGCATCTTCAATAAGATGGGAAACTTTACAAAATAATTTAAGCATTACTCTTAAACCATTATGCGACACTCGTTGGGAAGTTAAAATAGATTCGGTTAACACAGTATAACACAATTTGAACATACGTAATACCCCAGAAGAATTTGTTGATGTAAATTATTACACTGAAGTATCTGAAACTAAAAGTCTGATGGATTGAATGCAAGAAATGTCAGTCATTTTGTTTAATAGTATGGTTTGTAATATTGACCAAAATGAAAACTATCAATAAACTATTTCAAGTAGAAATAATTGTTCTTAACTTGGCTTTTAATTTACTCAATAATATTTAAACTCAATCCAAACATTTAAGAATTAATATTTAACGCTTTTTTAGACAATGCAAAAAAAAGAAGAAAATACACTCTTTCGGAAAAAAAAAAATCGAAGCACCGATTATGATGAAATTTCGCAGGCAAAGACTTCTTGATCGAACATGCAAATGATCAAGTTTTAAAGGCCAATAAACATGAATTGCGGTCAAAGTGCGGATTTCTGCTGTGCAACTCGCAAAAATATAAAACCGGTAGTAAATTTATCTTTTTTCCGTTTTCGCTGTTGTGATTCCCTGGAGAAAAAACGAATGATTCCATCACGACGTTTTTGAAGACCTTATAGGCAACTGAATGACTTCGAACGTGGTCACATTGTCAGAATGCGTGAAGCTGGGTGGTCATGCTGAGCACACTAGTTCATCACCTGCAACGAACAGACACAGCTGTGTAAAGTTGCTGGCATTAATGGTTGCTCCGAGGAACTTATCGACGAAATGAACGCTCTGGAAGGTCAAGATGCTCAAATGCGAGACAATATCGGATGATTGTTCGACAGGTTCGAATTGCTCCAACGGTATCATTATCTACTATTAAACGTACTACAGCTTCTTCCCTACCCCCCCCCCTCTTCGTGGTACCTTCCACCATTTCACGGCGTTTGGCTGACCCATAGTAAAACCCACAGTGACCTTTAAGACCTCTGACTTTGATCTCCACAACATCAGCGGAATCGTCTGGAGTAGATTCGAAGCCAATCATAATGTTTTATTATAGGACTGGTATCGCATAAAGTTCAACGATGAATCTCGCTTTACTCTTGAAGCAGATGACCATCGTTTTCGTGTCTGAAGATACTAGGGTTATCGTTCTCAATCTGCCTTTGTTTTACAAAGGCATGCAGCCATAACACCCCTGGTGTGATGGTGTGGGGTGCTATCTCATAAGACAGTAGGTCATCTCTAGTCATCCTCCATACATCCTTAACAACTCAACGACATACTAATACAATCCTGTGGCCAATTGTATTATCCTTCATTGCACGTTATCTGGGGGCCATTTTCAACAAGGTTATACCAGGCCCCATACAACTCGCATATCTCTGAAATGCCTAATATTCGTGCCATTAATATGCTTCCTTAGCCAGCAAGGTTACCAGATCTTTCACCAATTGAGCATATCAGGAACATGGTAGTGTGCCAGATTTGGGCACCCCAAAATATCGCAGATCTGGAGCAACAACTGGTAAATGTCTGACGGAATATATCGCAGGATAACATTAGGAACCCCTATCACTCTTTACCGAGACCTATACAAGCATGTCTCGCCTCCAGGGGTGGTTCCACCAACTTTGATTTGATCATTCACGCTTTAATCGTAATCTGTGGATATTCCCAATGATCTTGATATTTTTATTATCTTATTATCTGTATATGTGCTGTACACATGTTTTCATTAAAAATATAAACACTTACTTCACACTTCTTCGGCTTTTTTTAGCAAAAGATATTAATTTGTATATTTAAGAATATTATTCCTGAAAAATGTATCTTCGAAAAGGAAAAATATTTTACTCCGAAATAGCAGAAAATGAAGTTAGAGTGAGTGAATATTAACATCACCCTATTCAGCTACACGAGGGTTTTTGGCGACGGTCCTCGAAATTTTGGACCACGGTCAAGTGACGAGGAGGCCACCTGAGCTGGCACTTCCTTCTCCTAATTATAACGCGACACCAACAGGAGGTCGTTTGAGCCTTGACAGAATAACGTGCTTCAGCTTCTTTACACGCCTGGTCTTCAGCGCCACTAGATTAACTTATGGCTCCCCGGGCATAGATCCACTTGACCACTAGGCTGCCTCGGTCGCGTGAAGGGAGAAGAAACCCGATAGAAGAATTTAGATGTTATTTTTCAATACTGTAATCGATATTGTACAAATATAAGATAGATTTGAACTTTACAAAACTATTTCAAAAACCTTTTAAATTCTTATAACAAAGATGAAGATGAAAACAAAATTTAACAAATTAGTTTTTTGTAGGATTTGATTTGAATGAATGGGGGTGGAAAACATATGGCAATGCATATACTAAATAATAATTGTAACAGGTTTATAACATATTAACCGAGTTGTAACTTTTCTTTACACACACACATTGCCAGTTACTATAGAATATGCTGAACGTTCTTTAGGCAAATTAAATTTAAAAAAAATTATTTTTGGTCAAGCAAGCGTGTCGAAGACTCAAATGCATTTGCTATATTAAGCATAAAATTTTTTTTTCTGAAATAATTAATGTATTAGAAAAAGCAAACCTCACATTAAATAAACATGCATTGGCAATATATGTTCATGTTTATAATTTTTTTTAGTTTTAAAAAAGTAATGACCCCAAGTGGTTTCTTGCACCAGGGGCCTTTTGTAGAGGGGCAGGCTCTGCCTTTAATTCCTCGCTCCCCTATGGCGTCCGTGCGCACAGCACCCAAACATTACGCAATGAAGTTTGGGTGCATTTTTATTATTGTTTTCCATATTTCGTGTTTTTTTTAATAATTAAAAATGAGTTCAGATGTAGAAAAAAAAAATCAAAATATGTTGTAATTTGTATTGGAAGAAATTAGGACATTTTGAACTAGTTTTATAGAAAAGAAACCCTTTGTGGACTCGAAAAAGAATAGAAGAGAGAAGCTGTAACAATCATTAACAAATTAAATTAGCACCTCTACTTAAGATATCCGACTACCCTAAAACTGTGAATTTTGCCAAAAATTGCCAAATTTTTTTATGATTTTGTTTTATGGGCCATCTTGTTAGCTTTATAAAAGTACCAAATTTCTCATTTTCCGTTCACTAGAACAAAAGCTACAAGTGTTTTAGTAAAAGCAGATGCCATTACTTTAAGCAAGATGTCACACATTAAAACGCGTTTTACTCGAAATGTGATTTTTTGAAAATAATCAAACCGGGTCAACGATTGCTAAAAAAGTTTTGAAGATAATTAACTGAAATTTTTTTCTGTAAATTCTGCATAATAGTAAAATTGTTTTAACCTTCAGATTTATCAATCACTGTTTTATTACAAAATTTACAGTCCCTTATGTGAATATAATCACTGTCTTTTTAAGCATTTTCATATAGTAACTGAGATAAAGTGCTCTAGTTTTCGTAAAAAAGAAAATATCTCTTATCCTGAAGGTCATTTGAAAATTGAATTATATAGCATCATATTAGATTGAAAAAATTGAAAATTTGTTCATAAACCTTTGGTGCAGAATGGGTCGCGTTTATGCTATTTTTTGTCAATTTTTACATATTCCCCCCCTTCATTTTAGTAATAATAATTTCTTTTTATCTTCTTAATTTTAGCACATTTTTCTTAAAATGCACTAAACAAATCTAAAAATAACAAAAAAAATGCCCATATCTCCTTTTTTTTTTACAAAGAAGTTGTCACAACCAGTCGGGTACCTTAAACTGAAAAGAAAACATAACCAGTTCTATTATGGAAAAAATATGATGCTATGGATGTAATTGCTAAAGAATCTTTGATTTTAAAGAGAAAGTTCGATTACAAGACCCAGTTGTAAATAATAGCCCAACGAAAGATTTCTTTTAAAAAAAATACTTTGAGGAATACATAAGTCACACAAATGGCCTCTGAGGGAGAAATAAAATGCTGCACAGCTTGAAATTAAAATACCTAACAAATACATCAGATGTACTGGAAATTTTAAAGCTGTGAACGGTACATGTCCAAAAGGAAATTTCCTAACAAAAGAATCGTTGTTGACCCAATTGTGTGTATCCAGCGACTTGAATCATCATGGCCAAATTGATTTAGTTGACTTACAATTGGCCCCAGATAGAAATTGCAAAAGGGTATTAAATTACTAAGACCACGTGGCATATAGCACAAAGCAACAATGGTTGTGAATTTACAGCTGCTATCATACAAGAATTAAGAAGCCTTTGACCAGCGCGTGTTATTATAAATGGTGGGTCTAGACATATAGTTAGTAAAGGGTTTTTTGTAGAGTAGAATCTACTGATTTCATTCATGCGACATTTATAAAAATCCGACGCACGCATTATGGAGGAATTCAGTAGAAGAAGAAGAATATGTGGATCGAGAGAGAGAAATTTTCTGTGTTATTTATGCCAAAAATAAGAGAGCATTAAAGATCAAAGGGAAAATGCTGAAAAGATCAGCTGAAAAAGTGAAAGAAATTTCTTTGAAGAAATTAAAAGATATGTTAGTGAATTTCACAGTTTTGGTGCATATACCTAAGATAAAGGTCTATTATATATATATATATATGGAAATAACATAGTGGGGATTGTATAAGATTTAAAAAAACAACTTATACCAAATTTGTATCTCAGTTGGAATTATAAAAGATTGTCTACCTAGAACAATTTATCAAATATTTACTACAGCATTTACCGAAACAATTCTACAGATTAGTCTAACTCTGCAGGAAAATTATCTTAAGACAGATAGGAAATAAGAAATGTTCGTGTGAACAATTCAAATTATCATGCAAAGCAAAAAGATGTGCATGTAAAAAAAAATTACGTATTTTATAACTCGAGGTGACACAAATCAACAACGTTTTTTTGCCAAAATGAATAAGCCTTTTTGATTAATTATATTTACAAAAAAAAAAAAAAAAAAAAAAAAAAAAATGTTTGAAATTTTATTACAAATCTCCTTTTTTTAAAAAAAAAATCCCAGCCTAATTATATCTAATTCTTTTGTTTATTAGTTTCGAATAAATAATTTGTATTTCAATGACTATTGTTGTATCACTTAATCTACGATTATTAATATATAATATTTGCTAAATGAACACTTTTAAACTCTTGACAATATTATTTCATCATTTCACTGCAACAGCTCAGGGATTTGATCAAATAGCTTATTTTCATCAGAAAAATTACCTTGAAGAGACGTTAATTTATTTTCTTCCGTGAATTTATCGTATCTCTTACGGCTTTGATCCAATTTCTAATTTCAGCATTTCCCTGCGACACCTACACTTAACTACAAATAAACCTGTATTTGAATTTTATTAAGTAAAATTAGAGAAAAAGCAGGGTTTAACACAATTTTTGATGAAAAGAACGTACCAATTCCATTTTTCATTGTTAAAAAAAAACTGGATATTAACTAAATAAATATTGCAATTCTTTCGGCTCCAAATATTAACTGTAATAAAATGGCCTTCCACTGGTATTTAGCGAACCCCATCTAACAACTGGGCATTGGCAAAAATTAATTTTCAAATATGTTCAAGGAGTATTTTATGGTACCAAACTTCGATAAGAGCTCCCTTTACTGAGTCAATGATTTACACTACCTGTACACTTCCAGAACCATCTTATTTTTCACAAATTTCCAATCGGATTTAAATTTAGATTGCCGTCTTGGTGCTCCGGTCTTAGCTTATCACAGAAACTGCCCTTTTTACTACATCTATGATAAAGACAAAATTGTCCCAACTTGTGCTAGGTGCTTGCCTGCCAGGTCTCTCCAGAACATAATCTTGATTGGTGGGATCTCTCATTACGGGATCTATATGAACTCCCCCCCCCCACTGACAGTTATTCAGTTTCTGAGAGTGAACGATATAATGGACTTAATCTAGCTCAGCTAGACATGGAGTGTTAAGCCATAACAAAAAAATCCATTCGACGAGGAATGATCAGAAAAAGAGTTTAGAAGCCACAGCATTTGAAAACTACATATTGTTGAGAAATTTTATTTTCCCAGATTTGAGACAAATGGCGCTATTTGTCATACAGCTGGTTTGCGGGGCAGGTAGTGAAAGTTCCCAGATGGTTCAAGACGATTGAAACGGCAAGAGCTTAGTAAATTGGTTTCGTTTGGAAGAGCGAGCAGTGATTCGATTTTTATGGGCAAAGAATGTGTCCACATCTGACATTCACAGTCAAATCGGGGAAGTTTATGGAGAAGAAGCAATGAGCAGACAACATGTAGCGAAATGGGGTCTCCCCAAATCAATCAGGCAGACGACAAGATGTCGAAAATCACAATATGGCAGGGAGCGGCCGGCCAAGTTCTTCAACGACAGAAATCAACATGGCAAGAATTGAAGAAATGATTCAAAATAATTAACGGGTAACTCTGAGGGAAATCTTGTCTGAGATGGGACTGAGCTATGGTAGCGTGCAGCATATCAATTCTGAAGTGCTGCGATATTCCAATACAGTGCTGTGAAAACAACCGCCAAGACCTGGATCAATGAACAGGGACCTGATTTGTACCAAGACGGGTTAAACAAGTTGGTTCTGCGTTCTGATAAATGCCTAGATAGACTTGGTGATTATGTCGAAATGTGATAGCACGTATGCATCTTAATTCCCTTTTGTATTTTGTGTCTATTGTTAATAAATATTTCTTTATTCGACTTGTAATCTTTTTTTCTTATCATTCCTCGTATTATCAAGCCATTTTAAATATTGATGATTCGGTCTTGCAACTGTATATTTACCTACGGATGTAGAAAATAGACATGAAGAAAAATTAACAAACTATGTAATGTAGGGGCCAGGGATTTATGCTAAAAGTGATTAATAGCTATTGTTTGTAATAAGTTTTCAAAAGAAACATATTCTCATTCCAGTCCTATTATTTAATGACCACACCTTATATTCAAGAAAATCTCAAATATTTCAGTAAGAATAGTAGAAGTACAAATTATAAGCGTATTTATAAGATATATAATTAAACAATACACAATTTAATCTTCGTTACATTTTATTTCGAGTAATGCAATTTAGGCTTTATATTTCATTTCTTTAACATGCATTTAATTTTAAAAATGTTCTCAAATATTTTTGAAATATTTCGTATGTAAAGTATTTAAAAGTAAAGGTTATATATTTTTTCAATTATCATTTGAAATTAAAAAGAAAATACATTAGCGTTTAAGTAGTAAAAATATAAGATAAAAATTGGACAGAACTCAAGACAGAGTCGCTTCTATTTTGAGCTATTTTAATTTATTTAAAATAAATTTTGGGCCATTAAGCTTAATATTCAGATTAATTCCAGTTTTTATTGAAGTCTGTTTCGTATTTTTTCTCTCTAATTAACTGTTTGAGTTAATTACGTAAAAAGAAAATTTTGAAAGTAACTATTGACCAAAAAGTATAAGCAAGCGAAGGAAATTATAATTTAATCTTGTAATATAATTACATACTCCAAAAGTTGATTCTTAAGAACTAAAAAGGAAACCTTAAAATAAAACAAATTTTTAAGTGCAGCAATATAAGTAATCTCTCTCTCATAAATTATTTCTAAATGTAACTCGAATAAATTTCATCTATTGCCCAAGAAATTTTCAAGAAAACGCATTCATAGCCCTTATCTGACTCAAAGATTTTTCGCTTCCTTCTCTTCTTTCTCTTAGAAAATACTTCTTGCATAAATTTATGCTTGAAATTTACGTAATTAAAATAAATATTAATGAACAAGTTTCAGAATAATATTGACGAGGCGAATTATATACAAAAAAAATATACTTTTGTAATTATTATTATTCCCCCCCCCCATTTTTTTCAAATACCTTCTTTTATGCCTTTTATGTAAATGTGTAAACTTAAAAAAATAATAATTTAAAAAAATGGGTGAATTGTTACACAAATAATCATTAATTGCTATAAGTAATACTGTTGACCATAAGCACATTTTATATTCATCAGTAATTTTCCAAATAGTTAATTTTTATGTATAATACATTTATTATACTTTTACATAATAAACGCATTATATAATACTTATATGCTTGATGTGTCTGTGTGTTTCTTGCTACACAATTAATATATTTGAATGAATTATTTGAAAATACATTTAATCTTTGAAATATAATTATAAGTAAATTAATTAAATTTTATAGAGCTTAACGATCATATTACCCTTTAATAGTAGACTTTCTGTTTTTAATTATTAATGTCAATTTGTTTTTCATAACATGTGCATTTTAATTTAATAAAATTTATATAAGTTTTTAAAAAAATCTTTATAAATTATTCACATTTTGATTTTTTTATAACATATTACAGTTAACATTGAAATCACATGAATTATTTTCTACTGTTAATTATATTATTAATTACAGATTGACCCATAATTCGTATTTTAGAGGGATGCCAGTTAAATTCTTTGTGAAAATTCCAACGCTCTTGCATAGGCCTAACTTTTAAACTTGAAAATAAAATATTCTTCGGGGGCACTTTTCTTATATTTATTTTCATATTTGTATTCTGCAGAAATGTTGCAAAAGGGTTTATCTTAACTCTCTTGACACTCAATTTTATCCTGACAAAAAGGAAACTTTCGGGTCACACATATATATTACACTTGGAGTTTAAATTTATTAGGAATAAATTTATTTAATCTATATACATTCTTTTTTAGAATCTCCTCAGAGATTACAGAGCATGTATTCCAATGCAATCACGCAGCTGCATGGCAAAATCGGCAATAATTTGTTGGTTTTATCTGAAGAGTTTAAAGTGTGTTGCAAAAAGTTTTCCAAATCTCCAAGGTATTTCTATAAAGAAATTTAAAAATTCTCTTGAGTCTTACGTAGCCGGTTTTGATACAGTTCAGATCCTCCATATAAATTCAATTTTTACTTATTCTAAAAATTCGCTTTAATGATTAAATTTTGCATCCTACGCCGATTTTCGTAAAAAAAAAATCATTCGAGTTCTTTTTTAAAGGAAACTGTACACTTTGTTATTTATGACTAAAATATCAGTGTTTCCCAATTGTTTCACTCTTGAGGAACCCTTACGAGAATGTTCAAGTTCTAGGGAACTTCAGCATCGATGTAGCAATATTTTTTAATAATATTTTTATTAACAATTTTTGATAGAAACAAACTAATAACAAACATTCTAGCCTTTTATTTAAATAAAATGCAGTAACACGCAATTTGGAAATTCTAACTATATTAGGCATAGATAAAAATAAAATTTTTTAAGTAAAACAATTTATAATAAATGTTCATGTGAAGTCTGTGGATGTTTATTAAAAAAAAATGTTGAATTCGATGTCTGATTTTTAATATTCATACGTGGATTTCATCTTCCACAGAAAAGAGATGAATTCTATCATTAGTCTTAATCCTCATTTAATTAGAAAAAGCCAGCCTATGCATTTCTAGAGATCTAAAATTTGTCCAAACCTATGTCCTTAAATTTTCTCACCCAATCGTTTAGTTCTGTTGCAAGGATGAAAAATAGTAATCAAGTTTCTGCGAACTCTCCTTTAGGTTGGATACAATAAAATTTGGTAATTGTTAACAGCTGTCTTCCCTTTTTAATACCGTTAATTATCTAATTGTTACAAGATTCCCTTCACTGTCTTGCAGTAAATTAGTTGATTTAAGTGATCAAAAATATCTTCTAAAAAAGCTAACATTTTAAGCCATATTTAATCATTAAAGCCTTTAATAAAACTTTATTTGTATTTTTGTTGCAAATGTATATGTATTTCATCCTTTAGCTTAAATATTTTACTAAGAACTCTGGCTTTATTTAACCACCAAATTTCAATTTATAGCAGCAGATCCATGTGTTTTCTGCCATGTCTTCACTGGGCTTTTTAAAAAATTTTGGAGGTAGGTAGCTTTTGTGTATTTTATGAAGTTTATAATTTTATAGCATCATCAAATATTTTTATATCATCACCATATCTTTTTTAGTTCATTACCAAGTGATTTTGACATAAATACTTATCTATGAATAAGACAATGAATGGTTAGAATATTGACTATGTTTTCTTCTTTTACGAGAAGCCATTTTTTTAATCAAATAGGGAAGCAGTACGATTCGTATCAATCTCAATACGATTCTTTTAAGAAATATTTTTCTTCAGATATGCAGATAAAATATTACATATATCTATTCCTCTAAGTTAATTATTTATAGTTTTCAGATGAAATTTTCTAGATTCTTTTTTCTTCTTCGCGAAAGCAGAGGAAGTTTTCTTGAATTTCACACCCTCATAAGCAAATCTTCAAATACTAGAAGATTACATTTGTCGAGTAAGTTTGTTGACTCACCAACTTGAATTGAGAAAATGCCCTCTTTTACGGTTGATTACACAAAATCTCTTCACTATCTTGTAGTATATCATCGATTTATTGTATTGTTTAAAAGTGGAATATTTTCAGTTTTTCTTACCGCATCTTTTCCCGATATATAACCTATTAAAACTTTACATGATTTACACCAGTTTTTCTCTGACAATGTGACTTTTCCATAATTGTGCAATAAATTCCTCTATCAAACAACTTGTTTGCTAAAACATATTACTAGTTGTGAATATATAAAAAACTCTGTTAGAGATTTTCAAACGGTTTTAAAATAATCAAGAGTTGGGGTTTCCGCATTAGTATGGTTTATAATGAAATGTCTGTTCTGTTTTGTTGGAATCACTGCTGTATTCGAAAATATTTTCGAATGAAAGAGGAATCCAATGGAAATCTAATGAAAGATGACATTTGGGTCAACAATTCTTAATATAAAACTTAACTTGAACCTTTTTGTACCATTTTTTATCAATTTGTTTGAAATTTTGAGTGAGATACCTGATTTTTATCACTCAGTCCCTCCATAATTACTTAGAGCGTTTGCCTTTAAATATTGCTAGATTTTCAGCGTTAAAACCAATAGGGGGAATTAAAAAAGAAAACTTACAAAAATACTAATAAACTTGTAAAGTATAAAAGTAGGCTCTAGCACAAGCCTTAACTAAACATATGATCCCTATATCTCTTGCATCGCTAATGCATACACAGACACATTCAATTTTCCCAACAAAGTTACTCGATTATAATACCAATAATAGTTTTCTCGTTTTTTATAAGTGCATGCTATTTCCCTATTTTTTTCTTGAATAATTATCAATGCTTTGCGGAATCTTGGTTGGAAAAAGCTGTACCTTACCTTATATTATACATAAATGCATCATAAAGAGCAATATTGTGTGATGACATTGAATAATAATTGCAGAATTCTAGCTGTATGAAGAACTATTTCTGATGTAAGACTGGAATGTTATCTTTCAAAAACCATCCTAAAATACATCATACATTTACAAAATACTTAAGCCTTTAAGAATAATTGCAAAACTATGTATAATTATGACATCAAAATATGTATATTACTGTATTAAAATGGATTAAGATTCATTTTCACATATCTATTAACTTTTAAATAAATTTAACTAAAATTAAATTATTTATAAATATATATTTTATATTAAACGATACCTTGAATTATTTGATTGGAAAATATTAAACTATATCTTGAAGCTGAAAATTATTTTAATTTTGTTTAGTTAAAATGTTTTTCATTAAGCGGGCATATCACGAATAAATTAATTACTAGATGCATATGTGTGTTTTTGCTTTACTGGTTTATCGAGAATTTCAGGGTTTTGACGTTATTGTATACAAAAATATTTAAAGTATAAATATTACTTTTTAATTTAGAATCATTCACACAAAAAAGGATTAATGTTTAAAAAGCATTATATTACAGGTAACGTAATTTGATTTGTGGTTTTTTCGTCAACAATAATTTCATATAAAAATAGATAAAAATGTTTTTAAGGGCAACTATTACATTGTAAGCATCTGATAGGTATTTTTGGATTATTCTTAAAGTAAATATTTGACCCAAAATTTAATTTCACGGCTGTAATTATTTATCATTAAAAGGAAAGCAACAACCATCTAAAAATAAAACATTTTCAAAGAAACATGTAAGAAATTAAATTAAAAATAGACATTTTATTTTTCCTAAGGGACTTTTCCTCTATATATAATATAATACGCTTTATTGTTAGAATAGATGTTTACTCTGTTGTTAATTTAATAATTAATATTTTGCTCTCTAGTTACATATTTTCCCTTTAAAACCGCTTTTAACGTTTTCTAAAACCCTAAAATTGTAAATTTTGCCAAAAATTAAAAAATTTGTTTTGTGGTTTGTTTTATAGGCTATCTTATTAGCTTTATAAAAATACCAAGTTTATTATTTCCTATTCACTAGAACAAAAACTACAAGTGTTTTAGTAAAAGCAGATGCCATTACTTTAAGCAAAATGCCATACTTTAAAACGCGTTTTAATTGGAATGTGTGTTTCTTTTAAATGCTCAAAAGGGGCAAGCGATTGCTCAAAAAGTTTTGAAAATAATTAACTGAAATTTTTTGTGTATGTTCTGTATAATAGTAGAAGTGTTTTAAACTTCAGATTTGTCAATCATTGTTTTATAGCAAAATTTACAGTCCCTTATGCTAATATAATCACTGTTATTTTAAGAAATTTCATATAATAACTGAGATAAAGTGCTCTAGATTTGGTAAAAATTAAAATATCTTTTCTCCTGAGGGTCATTTCGAAAATAAATATCAAAGTAATATATCAAAATTAAAAAAAATCGAAAATTTGTTCATAAATTTTGGAACAGAGTGCGCCCCATTTATGTACTTTTTTTTTTGTACTTTTTTACTCATTTAGTAATAATAATTTCTTGTTTACTTCTTAATTTTAGCACATTTTCTTTAAATGTACTAAATAAATCTAAAAACCACAAAAAATCCCCATATCTCCATTTTTTTCAATAAAAAAGTTGTTGTAAGTAGTCAAATACTTAAATACTTTATACAGTAATATTACATAAACATTTCCTTTTTGATACCAGTTTATAATGTAAAGGTAAGCAAACAAGAAATTGAAATAATGAGTTATTTCGATTTATGTTCAAGATATCTTTTGGATATTTATAAATAATAAATAGCTACTTGATAGGAAAGAATCATTTTAGGAGAAAATGTTATTTCCTCTCACTGAGTACTTGACACCTAATAATTACATTTTGTATTTGATAACTTTACGCAAAAACCGATATTTTGCTCCCTGCTGTATAAGTCAATTTAAAATGTCATTTTCTTGCTTCGAAAATGATGGATGAGTATAAAATGGAAGCTTAAAGAATGAGGATGTTGGGAATATGTTTTATGAAAATCAACTTTGAAGTTGATAGGTTGAAAAGTGTTGTATTTTTCCATTGATCTACTAAAAATAAATCGTGCGAATTAAGTTTTTTTAATTATAACAAATTTTATGAAATTAATATCTTAAAGACTAATTTTTTCTTTTTTATATTTGAACAAAAGTAAAAATAATGGAACAACTAGAAATTCTGCCCTTTAAATTATATTTAATCAAAGCTCGATCTGTACGTCTTTGTATTCATTAGTTTAGTATAGAATCGTAATTATCGTGAAAGTACATTTTATATACATATTTTTTTTCTATATATAGAAGATCGAGTTTGACTTGATTTGAAGCAGCTCCTTTCACATGCACGCAATTGGTGGTACATGAAATAGGAATTGCTCAGTCAGTGGTGTGGCGTATTGCACACGACAGATGGATGTTCGCCTTGCATGTACAAAGAGTGCGATCTTTGCACACAGATGATGATCCCCGCCGGGCACACTTTATATAGAGGATTCTGGAGACGAAGAATAACGACCCACGATTACCTGCATTAATATTACATAGTGATGAGGCAAAATTAAGCAAAGAAGGCGTGTTCGACATGCGCACTCAACACGTTTGGTCTGACAGGAATCCCCAATGTACCCTCGTAATCCCGTGAAATTTTCCGTGAATGTTTGGGCAGGTATCCTTGGTGATTACCTGGTAGGCCTTTACATCTTGCAGGGGCTTGACCGGCGCAACCTACCGTATGTTCTTGGAGCAAATGCTTCCTAGATTATTGCTGGCTGTTCCGCTCCCAATTTAGAGAGACATGTGGCTTATGCACATCGAAGCCCCACCACATTTGTCCAAAAGGGTCCGTAACTTCTTGAACGACACATATACGAAACGAGGGAAAGGAAAGGGTTGACCTGTGGATTGGCCTCCTCCATAAACGGTCCTTAACCCACTGAACTTCTTAATTGGGGTTCATGGAATATTTAGTGTACGAGACGCTTGTGGAATCAGATAAAAATCTCGTGGTGAGAGTTGTTGCCGCGTACAAAATTAACACGACATCAGGAATCTTTGAGAGGGTGTGCCAATCGTTTTTCTATCAGTATCACCTGTGAAGCGACACGCGTGGTCAACATTTCGAGAAGTTGCTGCGAGTTTTTCACTAAAAAATCAATCTGATAATGAAACTTTTGGTATTATTCATTCGTTTTCACAACACTGTTGTATATAAGTTCAGGTTCTAATATACCTCTTTTCTACCTCTCAGAGCGGAATGCGACCCAATGTTCCTATGTCATTATTGGTAGTCTGGTTGGGTACTATCACCTCTCTTAATTTGTAAAAACAATTTAGAATCAACCTTCATATATTTATGTATATATATATATATGTATAGTATAATAAAATGAAATAAAATAATAAGACAAAATTATACAACCAACAAAGCTAAAAGAAGAAATCAGATTCTAAGAAACATAAATAGGAAATAAGTAGTGGAACTGAATATTGTACTAGATTTGAATAAAAGTATATAGAACAGGAAACAGAGTTAGAACTTTAAAATGAAAGAAGCCAAAAGAGTCTATGGACTAAAATGGAGACCTATTATGATTTCTAAAACTGTTGCTGAATTGGGAAAAGCAAAATTAAAGTTATGTATACTTTATGGATCCATCTTCCCTGTACAGCAGAATTTTCTACGTATTAGAAAAAACAGAGCCATGCTAAAAAGTTAGGCCTAAAGCTGACAATCGTGTATTTTGCACCAGACAGTAAAAAAAAAAAAAAAAAAAAAAAGAGAGCATGAAAAGAAAAGTTTCCTTCAAAGAGATGAATATAAAAAATAATTTTTTTAAGGAACAACTAAGCTAAAACTAGCATGTAAGAATGCCAGCCAAATGAGAAATAAAGACAATGTACCTAAGTCAAAAGACGCGCTCAAAAGGACGTGTTAATATTGAAGCGTTAACACAGTAACAAAAAATAGTGGATACCTAGATTAATTTATTGTAATTAAACTAAGCAAACAATATCATATTGAAATTAATAAATAAAAAAGGAGATAAAATAACATAGAAATATATTTAAAAATTAAAAAGAAGAAACAGAAAGAGTTAAGATAACATAAAAATACACTGCTGGCCACCGTAAATGCAACACCAAGAAAGACAAGAGATAACACAACAAAATTTATTTTATAGATAACATGTTGACCAAGTATCAAATGATTAGATTTATAGATTTCTGTGAAATGTGATTCCTGCCAGAATCAGTAGTCAGAGTAGCCGCCATTGTTGGAGATCCCCGTTGCCTCACGCCTAGGCATTGATTCAAAGACACTTTGGATGTGTTCTTGGGGTACAACAGACCAAGCAGCTTCCCCAAGTTGCCAAAGTTGATCTGGTGTGGCAGCTGGGGTGTAATCTGGGTCAGTCGTTGAGCAACAATGAACTACATGTGTTCTATCGGCGAAAGATCCGGAGAGCGAGCCGGCCAGGGAAGCAATTCAATCTGGTGATTGACGAAGAATCTTTAAAAAATGCGTGCCACGTGTGGTCGCGCATTATCCTGTTGAAATATGGTTGTGTCCAAGCCCTGAAGATAAGGGAGGACAACTGGCTATAGCACCTCGGAGTTGTAGCACTGGCTGTTTAAAATACCGGCAATGCGTACTAGAAGAGTGCGAGAGTGATATTCAATACCACCCATACCATAATACCCGGTGCAGGACCAGTGTGGCGGTGCATAACACAGCTGTTCAGCATCTTCTCTCCACGGTGTCTCCAGACTCGAATCCGACCATCGTGGTGTGGCAGACAGTTGCGTGACTCGTTAGTAAAGACTACTTCATTCCATTTTGCCGCCCACATCCTTCTTTCATCGCACCATTGGCGTCGGAGATGTCTGTGGTTCTGCGTCAAGGGTGGACCAAGCATTGGACGTCTTGCGGACAGAACACTCTGTTGTAAACGGCGTCGAATGGTACGCGCAGACACTGAATGATGCGTTACAGACTGAATGTGCTGTGCTGTGGTTCGTGTTGTGACTGAGCGATCCGTCACTGCCATGCCCACAATTTGCCTGTCCTCATGTGAAGTGGTGCACTGAGGTGGATGCAACGACCACGTCGGTCCGTCGTATCCTCCTGCATCCATAGATCACATACCTGCATTACAGTTGTTTGGTATCGTCCAACACGACTACCGATTTCCCTGAAAGATAATCCACAATCTCGGTAGGCCACTATCCTTCCTCTGTCGAACTCGGATACTTGATCAAAAGCTGATCACTGTTTTCTACGAGACATAGCTGATAGGTTTTTGAAAAAACCACAAGAAAAACACAATTGCGGAACTTGAAATCTTCGAAATCAACAAGCCTTATAAATAGCGGCTTGAGGTGGCTCCACAGGCATGGTGATGTGTGTCAGTGCTGAAATTCTAATCAATTGCATATCTCACCTCCACTGATGCATGTTGTAAATTTCATGTTATTTGCGTGCTTCCTTCAGGCTGTTGCATTTTAGGTGGCCAGCAGTGTATATTTAAAAATGAATTTAATTGGATATAGTTTAACTTCAAGCAATTATTGAAAAACTGGTTATAATAACTTTGTTTTAAATCATTATCAGTAACTAAATCATTGTTTTTTTTAAATAAAATTTTAAGATAATATTTTTATTATCTATCTATCTATCTATCTATCTATCTATCTATCTATCTTATCTATCTATCTATCTATGTATCTATATATATATATATATATTATATATATATATATATATATATATATATGTGTGTGTGTGTGTGTGTGTAAGGATAATTAAATTAGACCTAAAATTGAATTCCCAATGTACAATATTTAACTTTTATTTTCCTTTACATCTTCAAGTCTTAAATTAAGCATCCAATTATTTCGCGAAACAGATGGCCCCAAACAGAACGCTTTTAATTACAGACCATTAATTTTTATAGCATGCTAACTGTTAAATATAAATTCGCCCTTAGAGTGTACCTAAGACATCTGGACATAAGTGGAAAACCACCTACACTTCACTTGCGGGTCCGCTTTTCTTTCAGAGCAAACGTAGAAAAGGTTCATTGAATAAAAACCGCTTCTAAAAATATGCTTGGTGGTGTTGACTTGTACACACACACACACACACACACACACACACACACACACACACACACACACACACACACACACACACACACACACACACACACACACACACACACACACACACACACACACACACACACACACACACACACACACACACACACACACACACACACACACACACACACACACACACACACACACACACACACACACACACACGCACGCACACACACACACACACGCACGCACACACACACACACACACACACACACACACACACACACACACACACACACACACACACACACACACACACACACACAGTAGTGGCCAAATCATTAACACTTTTGAAAATCCTTACGTTTTTTTAAAATTTATATGCTGATAGAAAATGTTACATTGCACAAAGTGCAAAGTTCTTTATATCATTTTGAAGATAACTTAGTACAATACAAAAAATAAAATACAAATATTTATAATACAAAAAACTTTCCTGGAATAACTATCGATATTCATTAGATACTGATGATAGCAGTGGGTTAACAGTACTTAGTGGGTCAGTTTTTATTTTTTATTATAGCTTCACATCGACGTTTCATTAAGCGGTCGCTAGTTTTTAAGCTTTCATTTGTTATTACTTGATGTCAGGAAACAATTTTAGCCTCAATTAACTCCCTTTTATTTTATGGGTACCTGTATCGGACAAGAGTTTTCAAACAGTGCTAGAAGTTTTCGAAAGGATTGGTGTCAGGACTGTTTCCTGTCCAGGACAACTGTGATATGTAATCAAGAAGCAATTGCATTAAATAAAAGAGTAAATTGGACATCTAAAAAGAGATGTGTGGCGAGAGAGTGGTCCTTCCTATGTTATAATTTCAAAACAGGTGGTTGGTTCATTGACTACATCTGGTGACTGAAAGTTTTGTTTAGAAGGACAGGAGATAAATTTAATAAAAAACAAAAGAGGAAAAGGCTAAAAAAGTGCCTCACATGTGTTGATGACAGAAAAAACAAAAAATACTATGTCTCTAAAGATAACATGTCATCAACTGTCATCAGAAAAATATATGAATTTTTTTCATGTTAAAAGGATATTGTAAAAAACATAAAACTCAACAAAATTAAGTTAATTAGAGTGCATTTTATTTACATTGATATGTATGTAAGCATAAATTTAATAAATAATTAAAGAAACAAAAATATTTATAAAGAATTTCAGGAAATTGAATACAAAATTTAGTAATACCAAACTATTTACAGATTTCTGTTTTTGGTTTTCTGTATTTGATCAAACGCCTTAAGAAGCTCCATCTTCATTTTAAGTGATATAAAGTTTGGGTTCCACCTGAGCTCTTTGCCCATTGTGCTCGTAAAAAATTTCTTCTCAAATAAAGGGAAAAAATTTGAACCTAATTCACTGATTTTTACTCAGACTGCGATCGATGTACTCGTTTATGAATTCCAAAATCAAACTAATGAGGAATAAGATGTTTTGTGGGGTGTTTGTAGGGTGGAGGGTAAAAATAGCTTAAATGAACAAAATTGGTTCGTTTCACAGGCTATTCCGAAGATATTTCAAAGGCGAGTTATCCCTTCTACGAAACATATGAAACCCCCTCTTTCACTTTTTGCACCATTTTTTAAATATTGCCTGAAAAAGCGTGTGTTTTTTCGTATTTTTTTCATTCCAGAAGAGAAAACTTTTCATTTTATGCAATTTTCGTT
>BMAO01002922.1:0-18613 GCA_019973975.1 Trichonephila clavata
ACCTAAAACAAATGTACATGACTTACAATCACACAAACCGGCACGACTGACTACAGCCTTTTGACTGCATGAGTAATGATAGTGTATGGTTAAAGGCCGAGGCCTGTACGTGGACGATGGTCATCACATGTAGCCAGTTGACATATCATGCGAAATTCCCAGTTTTTTGGAGAATACAACCGGAAATAGCATTTGACCATTGAAATTGTTCGAATAATGATTTTAAAAGATGGAATCGAGAACGAGACAAGACCCTTATTGCGGCTCCAGTTGGCCCCTGCCTTAAGACGTCCCTGTTAACGAGTTATATTTTATATCATTAAGTTATTCCATAATCACTATATATATATTAAAAGAGTATACATAATACATCATACATGAGTGTGTGCACGTGCGCGTGGGAGTACGCGTGTGCGTGTACTACTGGCCATTAAAATTACAACACTGTAAAGGAAAGCAAATGCAAAAAAAATATTTATTGTACGTAAACAGCCATGGGGACAAAATGATTAAATTTGTTGCCATTTTGAGAGTTAACAGGGATGCGAAATTAGTAGAAACAGCTGCCACCTCTGGCAGCTAAAACGGCCCTTACCTGGCCAGGCGTAGAGTCGCATAGGGCTTGGATGACAAAAATTGGCAACTCATTCCATGCTGCTTTAAATAAATGGCACACTTCGTCAACCATATTGGCCGGAGGGGAGGGGGTAGCGGGACAGTCTCTTAGCAACTCAACATCAAATGTTTTCAATGGATGACAGAGGAGATCGTCAAGCCAGGATAACAATAGAATACTCTGTGTATAGAGAAAGATCTTAACGAGGCGTGCAACATGTGGTTTTGCATTGTTAGTTGTGGGCGTTTGACAGGCCTCGGTGATAGGGTCCAACCACTGGGTGTAAGATGTCAGAAATGTACAGATCTGCGTTAAAATTACCATCGCTCCGAATTATAAATGTACGTACCACTTACCCAGTGATTGCCCTAACCATCACACCAGATGCAAGGTATCGAATGCAATCGGGTGATGAGCGGTCTCCTTTAAGCCTTCAAGCACGTATACGGCCAGCAGAATACTGCACGCAAAACCGGGACTTGTTTGAAAAGACAACATTGTGTGTGCCATTGCTATATCCAACTTTATCGTTTAGTGCACTAGAGTCATCGTGTCTTTCTTATGCTGCATTGTCTAGAAAAGCCGAAGTAATAGCAGCCATGCTATTAACCATGTCACACTGCTGCAAACGTCATCGCGCTTTAATATGGGTGTGCAGATACTGAGCCTTCTGAGAACATGCACATTTCCTGACTAATGGTCTTTGATGTGGTTGTACAGTTTTGAAGGGTGGACTTCACAATATGTCTGTTCTCTTAGGCGTAAGTTATAGGAGAGCCCAGTATGACCCTCAGCAACCATTAATTCCATATTCACATGACGGTTGGATTTCGATCACTGTGACGGGTGATATCACGGATCGATAATTCAGATTCTTCATAAACAACGATCCTGGTTTTATCGAATTCTTACTCTTACTGATAACCATTTATTGTTTTTTGAGACATAACACGATATTACGAGCCAATTTCAACCTTATAATGCAAGGGTGTCAGGCCGAGCTCCCAGGTGTGGGGTGTTCTGGTTTGGTTTACTCAAACACACCACTTGAACAAGAGAATACCGTTTATTTGGTGATAGGTGAGGTATGACAGGTTCGTGAAATATTTACAGAGAAATGTACAGCTCTGTTTTCTAGAGTTGGAGAGAGTCCATCCATCTACAAATAGCACTCGCGTACATCTGGTCGCTTATTCACGATCAGACAATTAGCAGTTAGTCTCTCCTCGAGAGCCTCCGTCAGACGTCTCTCCTACGCGAGAGTTTCCGGTCCAACCGTCTGTCTTTGATCTGCAGCTACAAGGGTATCAGGAACAAAGGTGCTGCATTCTGGTGGAGAACTGAGGAATCAATTCCCATATATATATATATATTATGAATGTTGATATTTTCATGCTAGATTTTAGATTTTAGGAGCTCTTCTAAGCAATCTAAACAATAAATATAGTCTAGCAGAATTCTCTAATATGCAGTGAGGAATCTAGCCATAAAAATTAAAACAGAATTCTTAAGTTAAGAACAATATGCACTATAAGCATGTGATAAGTCTTATTCACGCCTGTGACTTATCCTCTAGGAGGGAAATATTTCTTAACTGTTGTATGTTTATAAAATCACCACCCGTGGAGAAACCGTGATTTACGTAAATTTGAGTGCTGTTTAAACTCTAGCGAAATAAGTGAGTGTAGGAGTTATTCGTTAGGCTACTATTAAAGTTAGATTAGCAACATTAAAATCTAAAGACCTCGAAGTTCATGAAGATATCTTTAGTCTGGGATATCCAGTTATACAGGTCGAGACTTGTTTAGTGCTGTTACAATGGATCGCAAGCAGTTAAGTGATATAATTATTTGTCTTTGAAATTTAGGATAGAGATTTAGTTAATCACTTCCTGGATTTACAATATTTCTTGATAGTAAATTGATAGATAAAATAAAGTTAATTCCATTATAACAATGGCAGATCATTCGATGTCTCAAACTTCACCAGAGACCACAGGATCGCGACAAGCAAAATAATAAAATCGTGAAAAATTAACATATAGCTGATAATTTTACATTATATTGTGAGTTTATATTTTATTTTTTATCTTCTCCCATAATAATGTTCTAGATATGTAATCAAAGGAAACCTAATGCTGGATTGATGAGGGCAATATTTAAATCACAATTAAACGTTTTCAAATCACAAACTTTAAGATTGAAAATTATAAAGAAAAGGTAGGATGTTGAAAAGCGTCGACTAAAGGGCGTTGCTCTGCATTGGCCAACTTGTGATTTTGGTGTGAGAGATAAGTGGCAAGTGAGGTACGATTATGTGCATTGTAATCTGTAATTGAAGGATCGTTTGCCCTAATAATTCATTCTAATTTTGCAAAAGGTCTATCCGAGAACCTTCAACTAATCCTCTTGGGGTAAATTTATTTCTTTTTAACTGTATATTCTATTGAAAACTTTCTCCCGAAAAAGAAGACTTGATTTATGCAAATGAGTTGGTATATTTAAGCGTGGATATTTAGGTACGCGAAGTTAAGTCGAAAGTTGGTCGGCAGATAGTCATTGGACGTTCAATTATTGATAACTGGTGAATAAGTATAAGATTGAGCTTAAGAATTACGACCTCAGGTCGTACAAGTAAGAGATATACCGTGAAGTCTAGCGTAGAAGTCCAGAGTGCTCCAAGAGTAAGTGGAGTAGATTATGATCATACATTAAGTATCCTTAAGCCGTATATGACTGCTCTTCTAATTAGTTGCATAGTGCCTTCCCTACCTTTAGTTGTTTGGTTTAAGTAAGTGGGAAAATAAATTTTAATTTGAAACTAGTAATATGGCTGATCTTTACTCGAACCCCCAAACTCCAACAACCACTAACAGGATGTTACAATTTGAAATGATTTATGTTTTTTCGGGGTTTTTTCAATATTTGTATCGTACAAAATAAAAACTTGTTAAAAGACAAAAGGAGTTGTCTTTATGTGGTGTGCCGCCAAATGTATTACAGGGTCCCCTGTATGGACGACGGGTTCTTCTCCGACTGACAGGTCGTAAATCATACTGGTCAATGTAGGATATATATTTTTTCAATACCTTTTATATTTAAAGGAGAGGGAGAAAAAAATTTTAAGAGCAAATTTTTAAGTAAATTTTATACTTTATGTGAAAAATAACGTGTACGTGCTCCATTAGTTTTGGGAACTCTTTGACCCTAACACTGTAATAATCGTTCCTCATTTATTAATATATTTATTTATAATGATCATAAGGGCGGGTGGTCGTTAAATTTGAGGATAAGTTATAAGAAAAGGAGAAAAAGTACGAAGGCTTTATTCTTTTCAAAGTTCAGATACAGACATATCACGAGTAACACTGTCGCATGGCTTATGAATGGGAAATAAAAATTAGCAAAAAACATTTTCCGATTATCTAAATCTATAATTCAATTTTTTTATGAATTAAACGTTGTTTTCTGTTACAAATCTATTTGTTATTTTATTTGTATTATAATTTATTGTTCTTCCAATGACTAATAAAAGTTTCCATTTATATTATTATGGTCGTCTCTTGCAAATAGAGGAAAGATCCTGCAATGAACAAAACTCCAAGTACTTTCGAAGTATAAATCGTAATTTATATATTTCTGTATGGTCTAGTACAGGGATGGCCAACCTGTGGCTCGAAGACCGCATGTGGCCGGCCTTGAATAATTTTGCGGCTCGCAAGATTCTTTACAAGGCACAAAATACAGTAGAACGTCGTTTCTCCGAACGTTTATTATCCGAAACGTCAAATAACCGAACCAAATTTTTTTTGTCAACTACATGTACTGTATATGAATGTGTTTTCGAACAGTGTAATGCTCAACAGTTGTTCGCGTGAGGCCAAAAGTGACGGGAAAACCCTAGGTGAGGGATATTTGGAGAATTTCAGTTGTGTGATTTGGTAAACATCTGCGCGGAATATTAGGTCCGGTTGTTTTCAAGTGATGGGATGTGTACGAGCTCTTTCGTTGAGTTGTGAATTGCTTATGGCTACGAATTCAAAACAGAAGCGCAACGTCTTGAACATAGAGACAAAACTTGAAATAATGAACCGTCTCGCGAAGAGAGAAAATGGAACGTCTCTAGCACAGTTTTATAATGTTGGAAAGTCAAATTCTGACACGTTTGCTGCGTTAGAGACAGCTATGGAGTGGTACGAACAACGATCAGAGTGCTGTCTTACTCAACTACTGCTGCTCAAGAGAATCAAAGACCTTGTAGCGAAAAAAACGAATGTGTACAATGGTACAGTGAAAAATAAGTAATTATTTTCCCCAATATAAAGGTAAAATTGCGACGTTTTGTACCTATTTTGCTTTTTCTTCAAGCACGTTTCCCGTAAGTGATGATTTTCAATATTCGTATAGTGTCCGGTTTCATGTACTGCATGGATCGCATTCGGTTTTCGGTTATCCGAACAATCGCATATCCGAACGGTGTCCGGTCCCAATTTTACTGTACGACTATTTTGTACAATATTTTTGTTTTTAGTTTTTTTAACGATTAAATCCCGCAACTGTTTCTGTTTTACCACGTTGCTTTTGTTACTAAGAATCTTTTTATTTTTCGAAAATTAAATTTACTAAACAAACTTAACGGACGAAAAACAACATCAAAGATGTTGAGATTGCCTTGCAAATATACCCATTGAGATTGACTTGCAAAAACTACATAAATGAGAGTTGAGAATCACGCGTATATCTCAGTAATTATATATATATATATATATATAAATTAAACATTACTTGATCATTGTATAATTATTATATTATCTACGCTTGTATACATGAAAAACAATGAAAACAATAGTAACATATCATTCTGTTTTAAATTTTTCCTCCAATAAATGTTTGTAATGGGCCCAAATGGAATATAAAGATTTTTTTATATGCGGCCCGCTGGAACTATGTTTTTTAGAAGTGGCCCACGAGGTCGTTTGGGTTGGCCACCCCTGGTCTAGTAATTGGAGTAGAATTTCTTCTAACAAGAAGCGAATGACGCACACATATTAATCTAAAATAGACAGATTAAAAAATCACACAAATATTGCATGCGGCAATTCAAATCTGTTATCACAACTTCGCATAAGGCAAACAAAACGCACAGCCATTGTCAAATGTTTGACTCCAATGTTGTTTCTTTGCAACTTCCTTATATAGGCCGGGGAAAATGCTACGGAAATTTTCAAGGTTTCTTCGGCAAATAATAATCTTAGATTCTTCTGTATTTTTCTAAGTAAAATGTTGCCAAATTTCGAACATTTGGCTACCAAATTTGTCGACAAAGTCACTCATACTTATTTAATTTTATTGAAATAAAACTCTTTCTTGACTTAAAATATATATATATATATTATACAAATTTTCTTCCCGGCCACAATACTCATTCTGCAGAGAAGCAAAGAACGAAAATTCTGTAGAATATAATTAAATACTTTAAATTCACAATGTTTTTTTTTTAATCTCATAGAATATATACTTAAGAAAACATTTAAGATGGACAAAATTTTTATTCAAACTTTAAAATAGCTATTCAATTACTTGGAAAAAGAAGCGACATTAGTCACAGTTTGTATTCTAACTCCTACTGAAACTATATACACATTCAGTAACAATTGGAAAAATTAATTCTATTTGACTCTCAAAGGTTTAAAATATAATTAATGACTCCCCTCCACACACAAAGATAGTTTCACATAGTAATGGTTTACATATGTAAGTTTCTATAAAAACTTTCATTTCTGTTAAAAAATATTCGTGTTGAGAGATTTCGTAAAGTAAATATTTGTAATGAAATAACATAAATACCATTTCTAGTAAATCCATTGAAATAATTTTGTAAAACTGTTACTGCATTTAAGGTATTCTACTGCACTAAAATTGTGAATTTTGCTAAAAATTGACACAAATTTTTTAAAGATTTTACTTTATAGGCTATCTCATTAGTCTTATAACAATACCAAGTTTATTATTTTTAATTCCCTAGAACAAAAACTACAAGTGTTTCAGTATTTCAGTAAAAGCAGATGTCATACTTTAAAACGCCTTGTACTCAAAATGTATTTTTTTTTTAAATACTCAAACGGGGGCAGGGATTGCTCAACGTTTTGAAAGTAATTAACTGAAACTTTTTGTGTATGTTCTGTTTTTTAGTAGAAATGTTTTATCCATCAGATTTATCAATCACTGTTTTATTACAAAATTTTCAGTCCCGTATATTAATATAATCACTGTAATATATTAAGCAATTTTATATGATAACTAAGATAAAGTGCTCTAGTTTTTGTAGAAATTAAAGTATCTCTTATCGTAAAGGTCATTTCAAAAATGAATAACATAGCAACAGATCAAAATTGAAAAATTTGTTCATAAACTTTTTGTACAAAATGAGTCCCGTTTATGTAATTGTTTGTAAATGTTTGCCATTTTTTCCTATTTTAGTAATAATAATTTCTTTTTCTCTTTTTAATTTTAGCATTTTTTTCTTAAAACGTACTAAATAAATCTAAAAACCACACAAAAAAATCCCCCATATCTCCATTTTTTTTAAAGTTTGTCGGATACCTTGGATAAATGTTAATGGAAGTCGGATAAATGCTTGAATGGAAATTTAATTTTTCTTTTGTATTTAGCTATCGCAGATAAATATTTAAACTAATCTTATTAAACTTTTTTTTGCGCACAAGTTCTTTAAATAACTTCTTTAACATTATTTTCTATGTCGATTTTAATTCTTGTTTTTCATTGATTACCACATTATGCAAAAAATAATTTTGTAAAATATATTAACATAAATTTTACTTTGTTTTATTACCAAAGGACTGTTTTAAAATATGAGATTCCTTAAGTAAAAATAACAAAAAGGTGTCATCACCAGTTATGAAAATAGTTTCTTACCGCATTTTCATTCTTTTTTGACATACATGAACGAAAACAAGTTTACACGTCTAGAATTTCCAAAATGCGCATCACTTTTATTCATGAATAGGATTTTGTTTTCCTCTATTTCGTGTCATTCAACTTAAATTCACATATTTTGTACAGTATTAGGGATGCTTTACTTAATATGCATTTAAACAATCAAGCTACAATAACTGACTGACTCAGTAATTTTGTTCCTTTTCAAATTTTATATCAACTTTTATGAAAGCTCAACTTAATAAATTCATAAGTTTAATTCTCTCTTCGTTTTAATTTGTGTTCGCGGTAGCCTAGAGGTCAAGGTATCGGATCTTGGCTGGCATATCATGATTTCAAGCCTATAATCGAGCCGTGTAGGGGCGCGATGCACGTTAAATCTATCGAGAGCTTAAACGCCCTCTTATCCAGATAATTTAACTGAGGGAGCAATTATCGTCCTTGGTAAAATGACCACATCATATTCTAGGAAACGTAATCGTTAGCCTATGAAATTATTTTTTAAGTTGTTGAACGCTGTGGCAATAAATGCGCAAATTATTTTGATACTCAGAAACCACCTACTAAACATCGAGCCGGACGCTGATTTTTGAAGTGTTTGTTCTTTTGATTTACAGAAGAATGTAAAGAATGTAGAAATCAGCAAGCAAGTTCTACGAAATTTTTTAAAAAATTAATTTCCAGGGAAAACATCGCACTTACTCGCGACGAAGACTAAAGGAGAGTAAAAATAATGTACTGAATGCCTTAATAAAAAGAATAGAAAAACTAAATTTACGCGTGAAAAGTGTAATAAACAGAAATTACACTAAAACTGACAGTTACACCCTTACACAGAAATTACCTACTTTTCTTCCTTTTTCACCTTTATGAACAAACTTTACGTTAAAAACAGAATGTAAACATTCTTGGATATAAGATTCCTTGCGTGTAAAATTCCGTTTTTTTTTTTTTTTCGTGCCTGGAGTGCTGGGTTAATGGGACTATTACTAATATTTTATGTGAGTTTTACTTACACGTGTGGAGCCCCAGTAGCTTGGGGAACCCGTATCATCGATACGGTGGTAGCTACGGCCCTGGTTATTGATGATGGACCTCTTAAGTTTGAACCACTGTCAAGTAACGAGGATGATATTTGAGCTGGCACTCTTCTCTCCAATTTATCCCACCATACTAACATGAGGACTTTGAGCCTCGACAGTGGCCGCGGTAGACTAGTGTCCAAGGTAACGGACTTGTGGCAGACCTGTCATGATTTCGAGCCAAATATCACTAAAGACCCTCATCATAGGGGAGAGATGCAAGTTAAATCTGTCTAGAGCTTAAAAGTCCTCCCGTTGGTGTGATGTGGTAGTTAGGAAAGGGGGTACCAGCTTAGGTACCAGCCAGCTTTCTAGCTGGTTCTACACACACACAGTTCAAAGGTAACTCATTAAATCCATCATCTAATTTTTATCATTGCCAGATACAACAGGACAAAACACTATTAATCTGAACTTAAAAATATAGACATAAATTATTTCTCTGACAAATGGAACTAAATACACTACTCCTAACAAAGTTATCACTAAAAGAGGAATAACATATCCAAGCCCATCTGCCTTCCTTCATCCATCAACACCTGTTACTACAATATCTTCCTAACGGGCGAAATTAATTAGACTGTGAATACAAAGTTGCACCGTACAATCAAGAGAAGTTATGAAATATCTGAATCATCCAAGGCCAAAACTGTCCTTTTACAGCTCAGAGGGATACTGAACTTGCGCAGGATTCATAGTCAGATATTCGTATCTGAGCAACAAACCAAAAAACAGTACAGAAATCAGCTATATCCAAACCCATCCGACAAGAAATAGATTTATATGAAGATGAGGGATTAAGAGGTAATGGAAAAAGTATATCCCGCATTGCTAACAGTTCCACCAACTAGTTCAGATGCTGAAAGAACGTTTTCGACAACTAGTAGTTTTTGCATAAAATTAAGTTCCAGGCCTAATGACAGTACAATTGATGCATTATGTTTCTTAAGATCATATTAAAAAAAATTGTAATAGTAACACAGACTGAATAATAATATTTGCACTTTTTTATTTTATGATTTAAATGAATAAGCTGTTCCTTTATTTTTCTTTGTGATTTTTTTTTATATACTGTTATAATTTATAAGTTACAAATTATTTTTTATGATATTTACACTCTCTAATAAAACTGGTGAGTAAAACAAAGAAACACCTGTGTTTTCTTTTTTTTTCTAAAATTTCTAATACCGGTATTAAGCTCTAAGAAATACCGAATACCGGTATTGAACTTTTGGTCCGATATTGCAATCCCTACTTATGTGGTATTTTATTTATTCTGACAAACAATTACAATTATTCTGTTTACAATTATTTCTAACGGTTTCTTCTACAATAATAGTTGAAGATATCCTCTAAAATATTAAAAATATGTTTTAATAAAAAAAAAACAATTATCAATAAGTTATTGTAATTAAATGTTATTTTTAAAATTTTCGATTTACTTTACAAAAAGGAATGCTGATGAAATAAAATTTAACAAACTATTGTTCTGAAAATGAATATTATTTTATGTATTTTCATTTTATTTGTGCCCAAAATGGTATATTCCATTGTTTTTCGATTGTACAAATCCTTGGAGCTTTTTTAATGTAAATTATTCCTCAGCGATCATAATATCTCCTACCTGCTTTGTGTTGTGTATTTGGTGTTTTCATTACTTTTATGTTTAGTTTTATGTTTGTTCTGTAGAGTAACCTCATGTTTCAGTTGAGTAAAGTGTTTGAGCACATCGTGTAGCCTGACTGACACGCTTTAAAACCGCCAATACTGAATGCCCTCACTTTGGCGGATTAGAAGTAGGTTACTTACTTGGGTGATTTCCTCGTCACCTGAAAGTGCTTAAAATTATTAGACCCAGCGTCATTGAGATACTCGTTTAATACATTTAAATGCAACGTCAACAGTGACACTATGTTGATATGATAAACATTGAGTCAAATTCGTGTTTATTCTTTTTAATTAATTTATTGTTTATCAGTGTCATATTTCAAAGCAAGGTGGAAGTTATTTTTATCATTTTTAAAATTTATAAAACGCTTATCATTCAGAGATTCATAAAATGTTCTTGTGGATGCTTTTGTTGCTATGACTGATTTCTTACAAACATCGCATTTCAAAACTACTATAGGAATATTGTCAAGACTTGGTAATTTTGAACTGCTGTGAGGCCCTTGAGTGGGCTTTTCTCGATCCAAATTTCCACACCTTGTCAAAGGGGGAGCCCTAGGCTTGAGCATGTTAAAGTCTAGCAACTCAATCCATAATTCTGCATAAGCAAATAATATATGCCACCCACGTGCTTACCACTCGCCGGTTAAAGAGTAGAACAAGAGAGCCCCTTGGCGAAACCGATGTTTTGGCCACTAAAATCAGCCGCCTAACTACTTATATCTAGTGTTAGATGTTCCGAGAGTAATGAATGAAGCTGAGGTAATGAAGAGCCGAATTCATTCTAGCATCTAGATAATGATCGCCAAATCCAAGGGGCCCGCGTAAACTTTGTTGCAATAAACGCTTCCCATTGTTTATTTCTAATATATTGTCACACGAATCATCGCCATTATGCCTCGTAATTCTGAACCCCGATCGCATGAAGAGGTCGACACATGAACTAATATATCACTCTCTGCGTCCACGCCACATAATTTATTTCAGTTACTGTGCATTCTATTTATTTCATAGACGAGAAATGTTGCCTTTTCCTTTCAATTTCCCTTTGTATATTTTACTGTTATACAATTTCTCAGGTTTTCCCAATCTGTTATTATCAGCTGAAAAAGTAATAACTATTTTTAGTTGGCGCAATATTTCTTACTCCAGTCAACATATAATGACTTTATCCTATTTAAGATTCATATTCCACTCTTCGTACCCAAAACCATAATGCAAATACTTTTATAGCCAAAAAGCAAACAATGAAACAACCTGTGAGCTTAGCCTATGGGTTGAAAAGTATCCTAACTTTAACTCCGATAGTATGAATTAATTACCTTTATGGTTTTTGAATAAGCACAGGCAAACAGAAAGCACGTCCCCAATAACTTTTTCTTGCCACACTTACCCATTGACCTAGTGGTAACTTACGCTATTGGCAGCTGAACTGGAAAAGAGAGAGGGGAAACTGGACGAAACACGTTTTCAATCATTGTTTCAGACTCGGGATGATTATGATGATGTTTGGGAAGGAAGGCGCAATTAGTAGTTGGCCGGCGGAAATGAAATGATTTGTTTGCAGTCTTTTTTAAACGAGCAGAGATGATTAAAGTCTGTTAACATCATTCATCAATCCTCTCTTTCTTTTTTATATGTCGTCTCGTCATGGACAGTCCATTGTCGGATGGAGATAATATCAAAATCAAAATGAGTCAACTAGTTTGTCAATTCTTCTGTGCTATAGACCAGCCCGAGCTATGC
Source organism: Trichonephila clavata (assembly GCA_019973975.1). Taxonomy (NCBI): domain Eukaryota; kingdom Metazoa; phylum Arthropoda; class Arachnida; order Araneae; family Nephilidae; genus Trichonephila; species Trichonephila clavata. The sequence goes on from BMAO01002922.1 coordinate 12,069, forward strand.
CGTGTTTACCACTTTAGGCTAATGCCGGACTCGAATTCGATTAAGAGGATTTCGCCAAAAAGAAAATGACCTGGTAATTTTAATAAATAGGTTGAATATGTCTACTTATAATATTCATCAATCGTCCTTATTTTAAACATTTATTTTACGGTTTATATTCATCAGGTGTGGTTTTAGGTGGCATTTACTTATAAGTCAGCACTCAAACTTTCAATGTTTCGACCTAATATTCAATGTGTGTGATAATTTTCTTCCCCCTCCCCCTCCCTACTTAAGCAATGTATTGGATTCAATGGTACTATACTTTAAAGCAATAGCTACAATACGACTTTAACCTCTTAAGTGTAATCTGCGTGTATAAACGTCTCGCTCAGTCAAAGCATTGATTGGCCCGAGTGTATATATACGTCTTTCCGAAGTACGATCTTTTCTGCGAACTGCTATCTATAAAATAATTCCGAAGGCTTTGGAATGCAATAAAAGGACCTTGGCAGTGTTGGCGAAGGATTTACTTATTTCAGAGGATTTGCTTATTTATTCCATTCTCCCCCTTCCCCCAATACATTACATACGCGTGTCTACGTGGAAAACGGTGGCTTTGGGGAGCGAATCGCGTAACTTTAATTCGGCAGTGAACACAAAAATTATAAACCGTACAAATTATCAAGATAAATGTTAGTTTTTGTTCATAGTTTTGTATATGACATGTTCATGGGGTAATTGGTAATTATTAATGCTGTACTTAATAGTGTTAAATTAATTATAAAATACATTGTGCAGTACCAATACATTTATAAGTGTAAATGCGTATTTAATTTTTTATTATGTGAGAATGTCATTTGCTCTTCTTTACTTTCAGTAAATTAATAATTTTTTAAAATAATCTTTTGTTTCGACTTTTCAATATGCTCGCGTCTCCCTCGTAGAGTTATCACACCTCCTAGGTGGGTGCGCCCCACAGTTTGAGAAGAACGCTCTTCTTCCATTATTCTGAAAATCTAACTGAACTGAAGACCCTGTGGAGCTACTGTTCATCCTTACTGTCCAACACAGGTATACAAAATCTTATTAAGACTATTGTAGCATAGATTTTTCTTGATTGATGGGAAAACTGCGCATCAAAGATAAAACCAAAAATCAATCGTCCTCGTAACTGCAGATTTCTCCAAATCAAACTAATTTTGTAAATAATGGTTATTGTAATATTGATAACGAGTTACAATATTACAAATTGGTAATATTGTAACTCGTTACTTTATTTTTCCATATGTAGGAAACTAGCAAATTGGTCGATGTAATTAAAAAGACAATAAATTCCTATAAGGTTCTAATAACTTTAATTTAGAAAATTTTTAACTCACTGGAGAAATAAGAAAACGTAACACATATAAAAATAGGTTTTATAATTAAATACAAATATTTTTAAAGTTCATAATTTTTCGAATATTATAGATTGGGATCAGGGACTTTCCCGGCCTTTAAATTTCTAAAAACAATATCCAACTCTTAGAAGGATATCGTTTGGGAGATGGAGAATTACCAAATGTCGTGGTCTTCAAACTTTGCCGACTCACGGAACCCTTAGAACTTTATGGTGTATCCGGAGAAACCTATCCAAAAATACCCCTTAGAATACATGATGTTTAAAGTAAATCACACCATGCTATATCTACTTTAAGAAAAGGCAATTTTAAAAAAAATATACTACACATTTATTAAAAATTTTTAATGCAATATTAATGTAATTGACTCACCACAGCATTAATCTGAGCATTATATTTAATAACTAGGATATATGTTTGAATTTTTTTACACAAACAGTAGAAATCTAGGTCTAGAAAACTATCTGCAGTTGCATTTTATCTTTTGCGTTTTGCTTCTTTTTGTGGCCGCATACATTGAGAAATATTTTTACCTTAAGCACATTGTTCAGAAACCCTTTAAAATGTGTATAATTGCTTGAGAAACTTATGTATGTTCTGCAAATTTCAACTTAAAATTAGAAGCTGTTCCAGCTTAAATTTAGATTTTAACGTTAAGTATGTTGATATGTAGATAAGTTGCTCCTTTTTCTCAAGTGGCAAGCCTTCTAGCTTATCTATTCATTGTAATTTTATAACAGGTCTATCCGCCAACCTTCAACTAATTCTTTTGGGGTAAAATTGTTCTCTTTAACTGTAAGTTTTATTTGAAAACTTTATCCCGAAAAAGAGGTTATTTATGCAAATGACTAGTTCTATTTAAGCATTGACATTTAGGCACACGAAGTTAGTCGATGGATGGTCAATTATTGATAATGTGAGAATAAGTAATAAAATTGAGCTTACGATTTACGTCCGGGAGTCGTGCAATTAAGAAAGAGAATTAAGGTGAATTTGTAAGGTACTCGCCTAAACGCTTAAAGGTGTAGGAGGATTGGAAGGAACACTATCCATAGTTCAACAAAGCAATATAATTTATTCACAATATTAATCACCACACAAATTCAATCGATCCAGTCTAAGAGATGTACCCAATTAATCACTATGCAGACAATAAACGAGGCAAGCGATATATGAGAAACCTTTAATACTAACCACACTTATTCAAGGCGATAACTCTGACTTCTTATCTATTTAATCTGGATTTAATCCCGGTAATAATTCGTCACCTTAAGTAATTTAATTATCAAATATTTAATATCCGTGATGCACATTAAATTTGATTAATCTCTGCTCCGATAGCAGTCTAGTCTATCTCTCTGATATATATCTCTCTAACCAGAAAACTTAGACTATATGTAGTAGTCTTAACTAACGTGATCACGTCTTCTTCTTCGAAGAGGAGTTTTATAATAAAATAATTTTTAAAGACCAAAAATTCCCCAAAAGGACTATTAGTAGAAGGAGCTCGGATAGAACCGTCACAAATTATAGCTTAAAAGTCCAAAGTGTCCCAAGAGTAAGAAGACTTAAGCCGTGCTTTTGCTCTTCTAATTAGTTACTTAATGCATTTTCTACCTTTAGTTGTGTTCTTTAAGTCAAAAGGATAAAATGAATTTAAATTTAAGACTTGTTACGGCTGATCTTTACTTGAACTCCAAACACCAACAGCCGCTAGTCGGTTGTCACAATTTTTGTTTTCTAGAAAATATTATACTGGTGTTAGATGTTTTTTCGAAAATGTTTTCTTATAGGTATTTTTTACGAATTGAAAAGGGTGCTTTTTTGTATAGACTTTAACACTGTTGTCTGGGGATACATTTCATTCCCTTCCATTTTGTTTTGCCAAAACATTGCACTAACGAGTATAAAATTATTTTTCGGAACCCTGGGTTTAAAACAACAGAATATTCACAATCTTGTAGGTCAAAAAAGAATAAACACATCAATATTCTTATATTATATTCCAATAAAAGTTGCAGAAAATTAATAAAAAGAGAGGATGTCCGACACCAAATTTATTTTAGTTTCCTTCCGTGGGACATTGGGCCCGCGTCCTTAGGCATTAGATACTTGTGGTCATACAAATTCCATAGAGAAGATTATCTATTCTGCATACATAATTATAGTTTTCTTTTCGAATTTTTCTTTTTTCTCGTGGAACCCCGAGTATGATTTGTGGATCCCCGGGGTTCCATGGACCTCAGTTTGAAGATCACTGACAAAGGCAACGGGGGAAAGAGAAGAGTGAATAAGAAACGTAAGTTTTTCGATTTTCTGTTTTGCGGAATTGCATTTGGTGCATCTAGAGAGAGAAATAGAGATTTGGTACTGAAACTAATATTTTTACCAAAAGCGATTTTAAAATTTAAGTACTTTCGTAATAATTTTCCAGGCCTCCACTTCGTTTGTATGATTAATTTTTTTATAAGATTTTGCCTTTTATTTACAGAGCCAAACGAGGCCATGCTGCCCCCCAAAAATTCCTTAATTTGTAGGGAAAAAAATTTTAAATCCTTTTTCAATTGAAAGAGGAAAATTGCGTGTGCGTGATAAAGTCAATTACATTTCAAACGCATTATTCATTAGTATCTCATTAAAAAATGTAGAAATGTAGAAATTCGTCATTCATAAATATCAGAATGACGAATCTCATAAAGAAAAATGTAAGGATGAAAACGTAGTACATATATTAAATATAATGGGAAAAAATTATCGCTATTGATTTTTCGTTGAAGTAAAACTATGCATGAAGCCAATCTATGCATGCCCTTTTTGAATGGTCTCATCTACATCGTGCAAGATCATGTCCTCTGCATTTGATGTGCCTTGTACAGGCGTACTTTTTCTGGGTTTATAGAATGCGATTTCGATTTTCAGATTTCATATTTTAGAGCAAGAAATTTTATTTTAAGTGCACCTTTCCCCCCGGCTTTTTGAAGGGTGTTAAATATTGACAGTTTTATAACGCCTGTCTATACAGAAAACCTTCAATGACACCAGGATTTGTACTGTGACGTTTGAGAAAATTAATGGTAGCGTGATAGTAGTTAGGAAATTAAATACTTGATTTATTTACGTCACAGCTATTAATTACAGTATATACATTTTCATTGAAGTTATTCATAATATTGATTACTTCATTAGCTCAGAATATGTTATTTGTGAGGGTGGAGGCAACACAGCAGTTCTCTTTTGGTGTTTTCAACGGACTCCCTTTCCACTCGATGGTCTTGGGATGTGGTCGATTTCGTTCTGACACCTCGAATTACACTCGGAATTTCAGGCTCGCACGTGTGTCCAGCCATTGGGTTTTCTTTTTTCCTTAACACAATTCAGTGCCGAACTAAAATTGCGGAGCTAATCTCATATGGATGGACTGTGGCCTTATAGTAGGTCCCAAGTCATGTTGGGATCCCCGCAATGAGAGATCCGACCAAAAAGCCAAGCAAGGAGCCGAGTCGTCTCAACCAAAAGTCCCCTTGACTCTCAGAAGAGCAAAGAGCAATATTTCTACATTCATTGACAAATATACTACCGTGACCCAAAAAGTCAAGAGCTTTAGGAAGCCATGGGAAACTCTGGCTACTGTAGGTCCAATCTCAAGGCATCTGGAAAGAGCCGAGGCTGTTGCCGGCATTCGCATTACCACCGGACATGACTTTTTGGGAGTATACCTCTATTGTGGCTTGACCTGGCTGCTGACAAAGCCTTCCCACTCTGCCGCCATGCCAGAATGAATGACGATCACCTGCTCCAATGCGCTTGCAAATAAAATGTAACGATTTGTTAGTAACTTACCTACAATTATATTATAATGAAAAATTTCATTTACTTATTACAAAGATTCAAAATAAATAAAATAACTATTTTTGTAGAAAGTTATACAGTATTTTCACACCAACAAAAAATTGAAATTTTTCAAAGAAGCTAATATCAATATATAACACAATTGAGTACAGAGTTTGAGTCCAAGTATTTTGGATAGTTTATTTTAAGAATAATTTTGTACTGAGAAGGTGCGCTTCTTCAAGTTCAATAGTCAGAAATAAACTTTTGTCAGGCATGCTGATGTTTCTCCTGTAAATCGTTCTTCACGTGTCCGTATAGTTACGTTTTCTTTTTAAAACTATTACTCGTGCATGCTTTTTTCCACACAAGCAATGAACAATTTAAGAGTCCTGCTCCACACCTTTATTCAAAATCTTGATAACAATAGATGAACAAAACAGTATATATATATATATATTATCTACATCTCTCTTTTCCTACTTCATTTATTTGCTGTATGAACACTTCTTGCAATTTCTCCGAGTTTCTGTTTTGGTTGCTGCATATGTTATATCCACTTTAACTGTGTGTGTGATAACTGCTCCAAGATATTGCCTGAGAAAAAATTGTGCAAAATTATTTTTAAATGTTGAATAATTTATGATAAGGTTTGATAATGCTTGATGTATCACAGCCCAGATGGGTCTCTGCCGAATTGAACTGGTTCGTGCAATTTTCTCCGGAGAGGTCACTTAGTCTAGTCTACATTATTAATAAAATAAGAGCATGATCAAAAACTAAATACATTTTTTTGTTGAGTTCATCTTAAATCTGAATATCAAAATCTTCCGCCTCATTTTTTGTTTCTTTTTATTTAGTTTATTTAAATATAAGAGGGCGCGTTATATACCTTTCGCATAAAGCACAATTCATGAATCAATAAACTTCGCATTATTTGAGTCAAATATTTGTGGGAATCTAAGAAAAAAGTGTCACGATTTTAAGTATATATCCAATAGGCAAATATAAGATAGTGAGAGAATGGAAATTCATTTTCTGAAAAATAATTTGCCCTAGTTAAAGGAATTTTAATTTTTAAATATCTATTCATTTGATCTTCACAAACTACTTCAATTTATGAGATTAGAGAAACGGATTTGTTTAAGGAAAACATGTATAAACTTGAAAAATAAAATGATATTGAAAAAGAAAAGGAATTGAAGACACAGAGTACAAATACGTTTGGGAGATTTCATTCGTATGCTTTTTGAATTTGAACTAATGAACCAAATCATACCTATTTTAACAATGCTTTCGAAAAAAGGGTAATATCCTGAGGGTCTTGAAACAATA